>JAKUCM010004630.1:0-11073 GCA_023374145.1 Lepidium sativum | reverse complement strand
AGAGAGAGAGACTTTCCGAAGCCTACTCTGAACTTTCCCTCATAATTGGGGGAATAACCGAGCCTGGCCCTCAAACCGAAAGTCCTTCTCGAGATCCTCTCTCACGCCACGTGCCATATGGTCTACGTCACGTTGAAATATGGATATGGTCTCTCGGAATATTGGATCTCTTTTGTGGTTAGTACTAACTAGTTATAAATGATTGAGACAATGGCTAAGATTTTGTTTAGCACAGTCGTTACCGACACGTCAAACATCCAAAGAGAAAAAGGCAGTGGCATTCGGGGCTCATACACAGTCTTCGCACTGTGGATCCCACTAATAAGTTACTCACTTATATTCTCTTCTCGACAACGATCTCGTCCTCTACTGTTTTGTCACGGCGCCTTACTATTGCAAAACCGTGACCTTTAGGGTTTACAATTCAGGTTTAAGGATATCCTTTTTAAATAAAACTGTGGGTACCAAAGATCTTAACTATAAAGGAGTCCGAATAAATAAGAACTAAGGCTTATAAAACTAAAAATAAAAAAATCTGAAAGAAAATGAACGAGACTTAAATGATAAAAGAGGAAGGAGATTAAGACAATCTCCAAAGGATATACTTTTATTTGATGTTCTTAACAATAAGAAAATAATATTTTTACAAGTATTTAGCTTTTATTTAAACTATACTTTCTATAAAATATTTGTCCAATCAAGTAAAGAGACGTGGAATTTGAGTTTCTAAAATGTTTAAGTCTTTCTCTTTCCCAATTCTTTTATTATTTTAGTAATATTTTTTAGTAAGATACCCTCTTAAAAACCATTGTTAGAGATGTCTAAGCGACAAGATCTTAGAAAAAACGTACAGAGAATTTCAGACTAAGAAGTTGCATAGTCGAGCTATAAAAGGCTAAGAACTCGGCTAAGAAAGGGGACGAAAATCATTAGATAGGGAAAATTAATTTAGACTTCTAACTCTTTACCTATTGTATCTATTAGTTAAATATCAATAAAATCACTTTTTTCCTAGTAAAAGATTAGTTCAATCCAATCAAGTTTTAACATAAGATCTAGATTAATATTGTTGAGTTTATGCATCAACAATTTCTTAGGGTTTGATATTAATGCTAAACCCGCCTTAAATATATAAACAATTCTCAAAAATTAGTTTCATTTATGGTTTTTATAGTTTTTAGGTATGTATGTATGTATTAACATGGACCTTTTGACATTAGTAAAAGGACCTGTTGGAATCTTAATGTTAAACGTGTATGCTATGATCTGCGAAACCTTGTTCACTTTGCCTACTCAAAGGCCAAATCCACTTCTTTTCTAACCTGCTTTATACCTATTACGGAAACCAATCTTTTGCATTATTGAACATAACAAAGTTTATCTACATAATAAAGTCTCAGTTGGTTATTGTGATTTACTGGTCCGTTACGTGAAATTCTACAATGTTGTCATTTACTATTCACTTGC
Source organism: Lepidium sativum (assembly GCA_023374145.1). Classification (NCBI taxonomy): domain Eukaryota; kingdom Viridiplantae; phylum Streptophyta; class Magnoliopsida; order Brassicales; family Brassicaceae; genus Lepidium; species Lepidium sativum. The sequence goes on along the minus strand of JAKUCM010004630.1, from coordinate 9,606 downwards.
ACGAACCGAAACAGTCCTTTTATTTGTCAAAAATGAAACAGTCCTTATAATTTCGTTATTGATTTTTGCTTTCCGACCACTGTAGCCATTTTGGAATCCCAATAATGAGACTTTCCATATTTATGGTATGTTCATGTTTTCTCATCCTTTTTCTTTGTCTTGGTTCATTGTTTTTAGTACCAAACTTAAATATCGCACAAGCCCGTAATTTGTTCTCAATTTCTTTGTTTTCACATTTATTAGATTTGACAATCTATACTTTCATATTTTTCTGCAATTAAATCTCCGATAAGGAATTTTATATCAAATTTCATAAGAAAAGTAAGGATTTATAATAAATATACATATATAGACAACACGCTAACGACAAAAGACTATGTGCCTTTGGAAAAAAAAAAAAAAGACTATGTGCCTTTATCTTACAAGAAGAATCAGAGAAAAATAACAGAGAGATCTCTAAACTTGTTTCTTCCTTTAATGTCTCCATTTTTATGGATTGTGATTTCTGATGTGTGAGTCTCTTCTCTTATCTACTCTCAGAGCTTCTCCTCCGTTGGACATTGCGTCACTTTATTGCTTATTTTCTTTATAGCAGAGAGATCTCTAAACTTGTTTTATTTATTGCTTATATTCTTTATAGCAGAGAGATCTCTAAACTTGTTTTCTTTATTGCATCGGAAAAGTAAAAAAGAGAAAATCTTCGAATCTTGCAACTTGATTTCTATATTAATAACTTATTCCCAGATAGAAGTCTAGTTTAGCTTCAACTTCAGATCAGAATTATAATTCTTTATGAAATAACCCATTAATATTCTCTATATTTCGTACTAATTATAATTTTTATAGTTCTAGAGTAATGTAAATAGCTTGTGTTAATGGAAATCCATGTCAGACATGAATATTCTATTACATTCTACTTCCTCGGATTATCTTATCTCCTGTATTTTCCCGGGAAAAAGAATCTCTAGATAAAACTTTCTTACTTTGACATTATTTTATCTCCCTCTTGCTCTTTGTTTTAATGCAACTATCTCAAACTCTAGTTATTTAACACTTGCAGGAGTTCAAAGATCATATGATTCTTTCATCTTCTGTGCAAAATGGGTCATTTCTCTTCTATGTTCAACGGTTTAGCTAGATCCTTCTCGATCAAGAAAGAGAAGAAGATCAATGGGAAAAGTTCTGCTAAGGAAGCTACATATGAAATGGCGAGAGAGGCAAAGAAGAAGGAGATGATTTTGAGATCCTCTGGTTGCATTAATGCAGATGGATCTAATAACTTGGCTTCTGTTTTCTCTAAACGTGGTGAGAAAGGTGTTAATCAGGACTCTGCCATCGTCTGGGAGGTACATTACTTGCACAAAAAGCTATCTTAAAGCTTAATCATGTAGAACGTTTATGCGGTATTTGGCGTTTACAGTTTACTTAGACTGGTTTCTTGGTCACTTTTTGCTTGCTTTAAGCATATTGAAACATGTTAACTTCACGCAATTTTCTACGTGTGCATTTGGGTATAGCATGCTATGAATGCTCCTCTGTATCTAGGGTTATGGCCTGTCCAAAGATCTAAGCTTTACGTGGTTATCTGTAGCATCTAAACAGAAGCAAGCCTGTGTGTTCTTTAAACATTTATATGGTAATATCTGTTCATTATGATTTTGACCGTTCCTCAATCGTCAACAGGGATTTGGATGCCAGGAAGACATGATCTTCTGTGGGATATTTGATGGACATGGTCCATGGGGACACTTTGTTTCTAAGCAAGTCAGAAACTCAATGCCTGTATCTTTGCTCTGCAATTGGAAAGAGACTTTGTCTCAGACCACATTAGCAGAACCGGAAACAGACCTCGACGAATCCGATAAAAGGCTACAGCAGTTCGCCATTTGGAAATACTCATTCCTCAAAACGTGTGAAGCTGTCGACCGGGAGCTTGAACATCACCGGAAGATCGATTCTTTCAACAGCGGCACAACTGCTCTTTCTGTTGTGAGACAGGTAAAGGGAACCTCAAGATCATTACCTCATGAATTAATTCCCTTTAAAAGGCTGCTCTGTTCGTTGATTTATTCTTCTAAATGGTGTCTTGATACAGGGTGAAGTTCTTTATATAGCAAACGTTGGGGATTCACGTGCGGTATTGGCCACAGTTTCAGACAATGGTAGCTTGGTCGCTGATCAGCTCACTGTTGATTTCAAACCAGATCTGCCCCGTTAGTTCCATAACCATTCTATTGAAATAAGTAAATACATCATATAAACCTCTGTTATTTCAGCTAAGAAATTCTGAATCTTTATTTGTTTCCTGGTAAAACAGAGGAGGAAGAGCGGATAATTGGATGCAACGGGCGAGTATTCTGCCTCGAGGATGAGCCAGGTGTCCACCGTGTGTGGCAACCAGCAGAGGAATATCCAGGGCTTGCAATGTCAAGAGCGTTCGGAGACTATTGTATCAAAGAGTATGGATTGGTCTCAGTGCCTGAAGTCACTCAAAGACAAATCTCCAGTAGAGATCAGTTTATAATCTTGGCCACTGATGGGGTATGGGATGTAATATCAAACCAAGAGGCCATAGACATTGTTAACTCGGCCACGGAGCGTTCGAAGGCAGCCAAGCTGTTGGTAAAGCAAGCAGTTAGGGCATGGAATAGGAAAAGACGAGGAATTGCCATGGATGATATCTCTGCCATTTGCCTCTTCTTTCATTCTTCAACATTGTAATTATCTTGATCACAACATACTGATCCTGCCACTACCTGTAAGTAGGTCGTTTTGGGACTTGAAGATGTATTGAAACAACTGAAGATGTACTGTACAGCTTAAGGCAACTATATAGATTATTATTTACAAAACTAAGTGTATATACTATACACACACATACCTCTTCAAACCTATAGGAAGCAATCAAATGAGATTCATCTTTCTATATAACTACTATCTCTATATATATGTAACCTGTGAGCTCCATTAGCCATCCAATATAGTTTGTAACCGGCTTATGTACCCCTAAAACGATTGAAGAGAAGTGGGTGTACAATCAATAGTGGTTAATGAAAGACTTGAGGAGCAGTGTAGAACTCGGTTTCATTGAAACCCGGTCTGAGATCTTCTTGTTCACACATGAACTGAAGTGGGAAACACACAAGGTTCCCTCTTGTCTCCTTCAGTCTTTCCCACGACTCACTGCCACATTGTTTTAGCTTCTCCGGTGCAATCCCAAGGTCAATCGTCGTGTGACCCAACTTGTCTTTCAAAAGAGACGTGTTGAGTCTCAATGCATTTCTGTGTGTATAGAATTGTGATCAAGAGAACTTTTAGAACATCTCATATTAGGGACAAGAAGTGTTAATGTAGTTTTCTCTAAAGACAAGTAAGAACCTTGAGCGTATATGTTCATTCGGGATGCAGGAGAAGACTTGGTCGTAGATGTTAGTGTTCTTCTTAGCCGTAGCCATCCATAAGTCTTTGTATGTTGCATCTTTGATTGGATCTTCAATAATTTTCATCTAAACACCAAAATAAAATTAAGGTTTCGTAAGTCAAAATGCTTATGCTTAGGTGAGTTTAGGCAGTTTGTAGAATTTACCTCTCCGGTGTGAAGACCAAGATGCTCTGACCACAAGGAACATCTAAGACTGTAAGAGAATTTTCCGGCCATCCACTTCACTCCGTTCATCGAAGATTCGACGAATTCTTTATCTTCGACCACAACTCCTATCTGAAACACAAATGATTCAAATGAATGCATAACTCTCTTTTTTTCTGCCACTAAGAATCAAAAAGAGTTATGTATACCTCGGAGTCTCGTGAGCCTAGTAAGCTCCTATCATTTATATTAGAAGATCCGATCAATGCAATCCGGTCATCAACAATCATTAGCTTGCTGTGCACGTAAATCTGGCTAGTGGCAATGGGGCCGTTTTCATACAGTCGTCCGTACGATCTCAGACCGTAGAAGGAAATATAATCTCGAGTCTTGGGACCAAGCAGAGCATTAAGGTTGTAAAGAATCGAAGTTTTTTCTCTAGAGATTGTGCGATATTGCCAATGCATCAGTGCTCGAACCGTGGCAGCTCCAAAGTCATCAATACCTCCCTGTTTATGCCATCATATAAAATGATTGGCCTCAGAGTTTACTTATCTGTGAACAACTTGTGATTACAAAGAAGCAAATATTACCTGAAATCCAGGTAGGAGTGGTATAACGATGACAACGCGGAAGCACTTGTTCTCTTCATGAGCCTTCAGAATGCGTCTGTATAAGGCTTCGAGAACGCGGTTCAGAATTGTGTCATCTCTTTCTAACCCAGAGATGATAAATTGGTTCTGGTAAACCACAAGATTAAGATATTAGAATATAGGACTAATCTGATCAAGAGTGTGTGAATATGTTTGCATGATTAACTTATACCTCTATGTAGATAAAATGTTCAGCGTTTTGGATAAGTGAACAATATGCTTGATGAATGCTGTCTTCAGGCTGGCTCGTCCCAGCAGACCATTGGCTAACACTTCTGACTATTTGACACCTACAATCACTTTGCTTTCCGATCTGCCACCACCACTCGTTCACAGCCTCGTCCTGGTCGCTTTCCTCTGAAGTTTCCATAGGAGACTCATCTTGAGTGTCAGAGAGATCAAGTTCTTGTCTTGGACCACTATCTAACTTTATATCACACCTTATGGGGGAATCTGCATCGGTTTCATGCGGCAGAAGCAAAGGGATATCTTGGGGTGGTGAGGCAGATGAGAAAGAGTCTTGTCTGGCAAGCACAACAGTTTTTTCAGGATCTTCTTCATGTTTAGCCGCTCTGGGAATATCGATCTCTCTAGTTCCCAAGTAGTGCGGAAGAACCATATGGTGGTGAGGCATCAACAATGGAATAGTCTGTTCATTAGGTGCCTTGTTTCTCTAATAAAACAAAGACTATATTAATTCAGAACCTTGTTTGTAATGAAATTGCCAAAAAACTGTGATATCTCTGCATTGTGATTACCTTAGAGTGATTCCATCGCTGGACAAAATGTCTAGCCACATCGCGACAAGGAGGTCCCCAAAGAGCGCAGTGGACATCGTGCCATGGCATTCTTGGTAATTTTCTTCGGTCTAGCTCGTCTTTCATCGTTTCTTCCCATGAATTTGGTTCAGATTCCCTAATAGTAGATACAGAAATTTGTGAGAAAGATGATCTCTTATGTTAGAAAAAATTCAGACAAGCTCAGGATCTTACCTAGGATTATAATAATCCTTTCCTGACCATATGTAAGGAGGGCAATCTCCTATCTTGTGTTCTGCTGTATCATAGCGGCCAAAACATAAATCTAACCCTCCGATGAAGCAAACTTGGTAATCTACAATCACTATCTTCTCGTGGTGCGACCTAAATAAGCCAAAGAATTCAACTTTAGGTATAGCTAAGTAAGTTGAGCAAATCATCAGTTTCGGTTAATACTGCACCAGAGGTAAATGCCTGTGGAGAGATGATCCGGATAACGAAGAACTTTGACGTTCTTGTGAATGTTTTGAAGCCGTTTCTTGCTATACATACTGTTGATTTTCAGCGCGATTTGAACTTCCTTATACATAAGAATATAAATCTGCAACAATTTCAGAGTTTCTGGAGCTTGAGTTTAGTTATAACAAAACCAGTTGAATCCATTGGGAGCAATGTAATTTTATTAACAGACCTTAACACCCTGTTTTGCTTTCCTCTCAAGCAACGCATCGAGCCGAAATGAGGGATGATCTTCAAAGGGACGTTTGAGATATAGCTCTGGGCATAACCACCAACCAGTCATAAATACCTGCAGATGAATTTTAGATTCAAAACTTCATATAAATCCTAAGATACTGTGATACAATTCCCAATAACAAGTTGAGGCAAAGAAATAGAACCTCTGATGTTGCATTTTGGATTGCAGACGCGATTGCTTCAAATGCAGTGTGACCGTCTACAAACCACTGAGCCTGACTTCCATCTGATGTTAAGCCTCTAGGTGGTGCAAATGAACCAAACCGATGTGGACTGTAACTACCAGCTTCATCCACGGCCTTAACCCACTCTCTAACTTTCCCACAGCTTGTAGTTCTTAGCCTCACAGTGCGGTCACCACTTGTCACTTTGAAGCCATAGCGCAGCGGATTGCGTTCCTTCACTTGTTCAGCCAAATGCGGCTGCTCAGAATACTCCGTTGAGTCCTGGAACCGCGATAAGTCGAACACCATTATATCTAAAAGCTTTCCGCTGAACGGATCTTCTAGTAACGCCAAGAATCCTGGTTTCAAGACAGCCCAAACCTGAAAAAGTTGGGAAAGACTTGGAGAATGTTCATCTTGGCGAGAAATTTACACAAGGTTGAGCTGATTTTGTTCAAACCTTTGTCCAGCTAGTTCCGAAGCAACCAAAACAATGTAAAGGAAGACAGCATCGGCCACCATCAGATCCGGGGGATTTCCTCAGGTGCTTAACTGTGACATACCCTTCTTTCATTTTTGAACCATACTCTCTAGCAAAAGAGAGTCTAGAAACTTCCAGGAACTTGCAGACCTGTAGATATGTATTGAGTGTGACGCAAGAAAGAAATCCCAACTAGAAAGTTCATTGTTATTGCCAACAGAGAATTCAAACCTCTTTGGAGTTTACAATGTCCAAATTTCCTAGAAAAAGATTCAAATAGCCTTGCATTGCGGTTCTTCCACGGTCTACAACTGTTTCTGACCGGCCTATTGTTGGACGCATGATTGTCAAAGCTGCACGTGAAGGAACATTCCTGCACAAAATAGAAAACCAATCGTTTCATAAACTTACAGGAACAATCAGCCAAATATTTTTACTCGAATCCACGAAACCGAAAAGGTTTCTGTTTCTTAAAGTACCTGTTCTTAACACTATCTTCAGTGTAATGCAGAGGAAGAGCACCATCGTCAGGTTCTTCATCATCTTGCACAACGGATCCTTGCATATCAAAGATCCCCAAGCTGTGGAGCCAGTCTCTAACCTGTCCAAAACAGAGGTATTCGAGTTTAACAAGTTTGTTTTTGTGTTTTACGAAATCTCCAAACCCGGAAAATACTGACCTGTTCTTGTTTTTCGTGGAGGTCTTCAATTATCAAACGTTTCTTCAAAGCAAAATGTAGGTAAAGAACTTGAGAAGCTTTCTTTTGTAATGTCCACTTGAACTAAACAGATACGAAAAACAGAGGAAAACAGTTTCATGGTCTGTTTGAACTTCTTTTTGCAAGGAATTAAATCTCTTTATCACAAAGGAAATTAATCTCTGCAAAGTCACAACTCAGACATTGTGGAATATGTACCTGTTTATACTGAAACTCCAAGGTGTAAGAAAGAAGCAAGGGACTAAAATCGGTTGTGTCAGGTGGTGAGACGGAGACGATAGCCGCCTTCGGAAGCTCCTCAAATATCTTACATCCGCTGCCAAAATTCGTCTCCGCCCCATCAGCTCTGAAATTTCTGCTCTTTCTATTGACGTCGTCCGACTTAACGCCGTTAAGAAGTAGCAATTTTTCCGTCGACATCGATTAATTCTTCTCTCCGTCGTCAAAACTCGAGTTCACTGATCGATAAATCGATGTTATATATATAGATATATGTATATATGTGTGTGGATTTCAGATTCTACAATTGAGGTATAAATCACTGTGGCCGTATAGTTGATTCAACGGCAAGAGAAGGGGTTCCGTTACGTTAAGTTTAACGAATGACCGAGTTACGTCGTTAGAAGACGACGCGAACGCTGATTGACACGTGTACGGTTCAAGATTGAGAGTCTACGTTAACTTCCGTAAATGCGAAGGGTTTTATATCAGCGTCTCAGACAAACTACTGAAATGACGGAATTACCCCTAAATTTTTAACTACATTGCAGGGTGTTGTTGACTTGACCTTGAGGGACAATTTGGTCTTTAGTTGGTGGTGTGCGAAGTATATGCCATGCAAGCATCACAACGACAAGAATATCCTAATTTTTTGTGCTTTACCAGATCAGAATATTCCCAAAACATAATTTGTTTTGTCTGTTTCAAGTATAAATTTAGTACAAGACTCACTTTTTAAATTCATATTACATGTGCAAATCATTGGTGTCTCTGTCTCCACTTTTGTTCATCCATTTAATTAAGGGATCTTGAGAAAAATATACTTATACGATTTGGAATTTTTTCTCAACTAATTCAAATGTATTTATTTAATTTTGATATATAAAGTACAGAAGCAGTAATAATAGCGTATACGCATTAACATAAATATTATAACAAACTAACCTCATAAATATACATAATAGCGTATACTTCATTTGCAACAAAAAATCATAATAACAATGTTAGATCTTATTCTAACTTTATAATTCATCTAACCAAAAATATAGGTTTAGGTAATAAATTCTCAAAACTAATTAAAAAGTATAACGAAAACTATGATAGATGTTTTTCTGAAATCTATGCAATAATATTATGATAGATGTTTGTTACATTATGAAATCATTTGTAAATCTCTTGTTAGTTTAAACATTATTGTTTGGGAACACATATTAAAGTTTTCAGTTAAATCAAATCAAACTTCATGAGCATATGAGAGATTAAATACATATCCTAATTCTCTACTTTACTCAGTAGTTCTCCAGTTTGGTACCATACATATTTGTGTCATTTTCTTTACTCTGCTTTTTGCAGAATCATGTTTTTTTCTGGTGTTAAAGTACTTTAAAAGAAATTTATAGAACGGTGATGTCAAAAAAAGAAACCATTAAAAGGTTGAGAATGATAAGCAATATTGGAGATGAAGCTACTAAAATCCTTAATATAGAAAATTTTTCATGATTTTTTCAATGATATACAACTTAATTGTATATATTTCATTAAATATATTTCTTTATATCTACATTTGTAATGTACAACTTAATAAATATATTTTATTTATATCTACAATTTTGAAACTATACCTTCTCATAATTAATTAAAAATTGACTGAAAAATAAATTTCCAAAGTTAATGTATAATCTTTAGAAAATAACTTTCACTCCATTTTTATTAATTTTAAAATTTTATATATTTCAAATTTTGTGGCGTAAACTCTTATTTTTGGTAAATTTTGTGAGTCATATTTTTTATAAAATCTATTTTCACTATATTTTAATTAGAGTTGAGAATTTATAGATTTTAGAATTTATGGTATAAGCCCATATTTTTATTAAATTTGAGAATTCATATTTTTCAAATTATATATAAAGAAAACATATTTACTAAATTTTTGGTATCATATGTAAATATTTATATTTATATATATATATAATTTTTTATCTATTTAAATTTAAATTTGAATTTTATATTTTTTGTAAATATTATTTATAGAAATAGTAATAAATTTTATACTAATAATTTATTTTAATTTATTTATTTAAAATCGGCCCTTCAAAAAGAATTCAGTTTGAAATTAATGTTTTTAATAATTAATGTTTGATTTTGATCCAAAATTTAAAATTTATGTTGGTTAGTGTTCGTGTATAATTATATAGTGTTTTATAATTTGTATTGAAATTAGCGCTTTCACTTTGAAAATAACTTTTCCGTGTAAAGTATCTCTCTCTCTC
>JAKUCM010004629.1:0-21420 GCA_023374145.1 Lepidium sativum | reverse complement strand
AAATATGAAGAAAATCGAAAAAATATAATTAACATTAAAATAAAAACAAATTCAAAATTTTTAAATTAAAATAAAAAAATTCAAAATTTTTAAATTAAAATAAAATAAAAAATTCAAAGTTTTTAAATTTTTAGAAATTTTGAAAACTCCCGCCACTCTTTGTTCAATTTTTTTTTAAAAATGGATGTATATGTACCTTGTTGTCCAGTTGTACATTGGTCCGCATAGTTGTACTTTGACAGTTTTTTAATTTTTGTGGTTGGACTCTATAAAGAATAAATGGTTTGTTGTTGGACTTATGATATTCCTAATTTAATTAACAGTTAAGACGTTTCGATAATACAGTATGTTTGAATTAATAGTATTCGTATCTTTCGCTTAGTAAATGCATGACAACTAACATAAGACTCCTTATACAACACTAGTGTTTTGTGGAAAAACACAAAAAAAATTCTCAAAAGTTAGCAAATTTTTGTTCTATTCATTTTTAATTTTTCATTATGTGTTTTGAAACCTTTACATTGCTTAGAAAAATTCCAATTGTACCAATCGAGACAAATATGCACTAAATTGAACCAATTGTACTAATTGAACCAACTGTACTAATTGAACCAATTGTACCAATCGAGACAAATATGCACAAAATTGAACCAATTGTACTAATTGAACCAACTGTACTAATTGAACCAATTGTACCAAACGAAACAAAGTTGTACTAAATTGTTCTTCTACACAAACTGGAAGCTCATCAACATTCAAATTATTATTCATAGGGCAAGTCACAATCTCCAAATCATCACGTGATTCATTCTCACAATCATCATTACCACCATTTTCGTCAAAAAATGTCTCCTTCATCTCATCAATAATCATCTCGTTCTGTTGTTCTTCAATAGTAACGATGCCAACATTGTCTACATTTTCCACACCATTCAATAACTCTACTTGCAAAACAGGTCCCAGCCCCTCTTTATCCAATGACATCAAATCAATCAAAACTTCCTCGTCATCTACAATATAAGTCTCTCTCCGAGTTTTAGATAGACTATAAACAATATAAACTTCCTCGTCATCTAAACTTAAGTCTCTCTCCACCAAAGATGAAGTCTTAAACAATATAGCAATTAGAGAATTTGTTGAAATCCATTCATGATCTTCTGAATAGCACCATCCATAGTCAAATTGCACGTGTGTGTACATGTTCCTCAACACCTTATGTATATAAGATAAAACAAAATTCATTCACGAATTACACAAAAAGTTTCAGTTGTACCTAACTGTACTTGTTGTTTTGTCATCTTTAGTGTGGAGTTGTACCTAAATGTACATGTTTTTCTGTCATCTCTAGTATGATGTTGTACCTAAATGTACTATACAACTGTACCTATATGTACTAATTGGACAAACTCTGCAGAAAGGGTTTACGAAAACAGGTTGATTTGGGTATTCTCGTTTTGTTCCCATTTAACACGATTCAAGACAACTATGAGATTATATAACAATGAACATACCTAATCGGAACCTAATCATCACTACGAACATGAATATCAACTAAATGTGCTAGCCAATCAAGCTATTTACATTTCAATATCAAAATCAATAACTCAAAAACTGACCTACTTCTTTTCAGCGAGGAAGGAGGAGAGGATTTGATAAGATACCAGTCAGCAATGTGCGAGATGGATAAGAAATATGAGAAATTGATGAAGCTTCAGGCGCAAGAACAAAGAAGAAGAAAGCTATCGTGAAATCAAAAAAATGCAGCTGTCGTCGAATGTTTCAGTGGGTGAGACAAAATTGAAACCTTCCTTATCAATTAGTGTGTCTTATTAAAGTGACAAAATTGAAACCCTCTCTTTCACTAAGTGTGTTTCATTAAGGGTAAAATGGAAATACTAAAATTTAAGTGGCAATTAGATTGAAGTGTGGCAATTAAAATTAGTGTCCCATAAATATAAAGTCTTATACAGGTTTACTGTATTGAGTAATGAGTAGCCATTAATATCTTATAAATTTAATAATAATGAAAAAAAAGACCAAAAATCCACTATTCTCCTTCAAAAAAAGACCAACTTTGTTGACTTAGGTCTCTGAGAATTGGATCAGCACTATTCTCCTCGTTGCTCCCGTCCTCGGAACCTACTCGTACGCACTATCTCTCTCTCTCTCTCTCTCTCTCTCTCTCTCTCTCTCTCTCTCTCTCTCTTTCTCTCGTTTTCCTTATCTATTGACGGATTTATGGTTTGGAATCTTGCGATCTTATGATTGTGATGTTTGTAATGTGATTCTTAGGGAATTTGAGGTCTGATGATTTAGATTCAATTCCCTTTGTTGATTTATTGGACATGGCAGCACCAAATGGTTTTAGGGTTATGGTTTTTTGACGAAGTCGTATGGGTTCGTATCGAGTTAGATGCTTAGTTCTGTTTCTACGGAATCTAAGATTGAACAACTACGATAGGAACCCATAATTAAATTAATACGAGTAGCTATGTTGACAACAGAAACAGAGAGAAAAGGATAAGAGTGTGAACAAAGAGAGAAAGATCCAAACTTTGAGACCTGGAGGTGAAAATAGCACCGAGAGCGAAGCAAAAGATGCAGAGAAATGGAACCCATTTGAGAGATATGACTCTCTTGGAGACTTTGTGCTTCATCGTGAAGAAAGTTGAAAGAAGAAAGAAAAGAGTGAGATTAGAGACGTGCAGATTTATAAGGATTCAGATACAATATCATTAGGGTCGGGTACAAGTCGACTACCTACCTATTTTTATATACTTTTGATTTAGTCGATTATTTAATACTTAAACTTGTCAAACAAGTACTTAGAATAAGTATTTATTAAAAATAAAAATACTTGCAAGTTACTTGACCGGTTTGTAATTATTTAAAATCATATTTAATATAAAATAAATATATCAAAAATACTATTATTCCAGTCAAAATCTTTATAATACTTATTTTTAATTTAATATTTTCATCACTAGAAAAAAATGTTCGTATATTTTGCCTCCTTTCCCGACAAAAAAACTTCTCATATCCTAAATTTATTAAATTTAACATATAATTATTTTAGAAAATTATCAACTAATTTTTCTGTATATAATAAAATTTTAAACTTCAAATATCTATAATTATAAAATTACGAATCAAGTACTAACGAGGCGAGTATTGAAAATTTTATTTGTACTTATTATTTGACTTGTACTTGCAAGTATTGAAATTAACATACTTATTACTTAACTTAACTATACCAATTACTTAATTTTTCGAGTCAAGTACGAACCGATTAGCGAATATAAATCGAGTAACAAGTAATTATGCCCAGCCCTAAATATCATGGGAACACAAATGAGTTCCCAAACACTCAAAACCTTTCTTACACTTTTTATATAAATCGTTGCTGTTACTTCTGAGAATATAAAACCTAAGAAAAAAGTCAAACAGAAAAGCAATTCCAATTCTGAAAACTAAAGTCTCCACCTGATCTTTTGAGCCACACGTAGACGATAAGACCTTAAATATTCACGGGCCCAGTCCTCTTCTGATGGACTCTGTTCAGCTTATATTGGGCTTCAAACAAACCATTGCTTTTCAATATATAAAATGTTGGTCATCTTCCAAAGTTACTTCCTTTTAGTATAACACATGCCACACCGCACAAAGAAATATCTACACATGGACAAAGTCCAAAAGCTCAGGCAATCCTGAATCACTACTCATCATAATCATATTACACCCTAATCACTACTAATTACTAATCATACTACCATTCATTCATATATTATCTTTCACTTAAGAGTAAAAAACGATCTCATATCAAACCATACCTGAAAAACAAAATTATACAGTATAACCTCTTTAAATTAACTATATAAATTAATATACACTAAAAATTTCTATAAAATAATATAATTTTTTATTTTAAATTAAATTTTTGGTTTAGTTAGTATATAATAAATTAATAATCTCTATAAATTAATAAAAAAATATTATTTTAGTATAGTTTCAATATTATTATTAATATATCGTATCAAAATTTAAGCCACAGTAAAATGTAATAATTAATTTGGAAAACTCAGCATTCAGATTACTTTTATTATGGGAAATAAATTTATACGTGAGTCAAATCTTACACGTCTTAACATAAATGCCTTTAATTATTTTACTTTGCAACGTTCAAAATCCTTATGTACCTTACCAAAAACAAATTCCCTTTATATTAAGAAAGAAAATAGTCTGTCACCAATCTGTGTTTTCCATATCTAAAATATTCAGAAATTTCTCCGATTCTTCTTGAATTCTGAAACCTCTATATATTAATTACATAACTTTACCCAATTATTCACTCATCACAAACACAAACACCAAAAAAGAAAAAACCTAACTTTTAGTTCTCTAAAACCATGTCGACGATAGTTAAAAGTTTGTGTTTTTCTTTTGCTATTCTCGTTTCTTTTGCAACCCTCTTCGCTGTTTCTGATGCATTAAGGTTTAACGTCGGAGGTGATGGTGTTTGGGTTATAAACCCTAAGGAAAATTACAATACTTGGGCTGAAAGAAACCGATTCCAAGTCAATGATACACTCTGTAAGTTTCTTTCTTTTGTTTAGGGTTTTAGATTTGGAGAGGCTTTGATTTCGATTGTAATAAAAAAGGTTTGATTTTTTTGTTGCTGCAGATTTTGAGTATGTGAAAGGATCTGATTCTGTGCAACAAGTGATGAAAGCAGATTTTGACTACTGCAACACTAGGAATCCACTTAAGAACTTTGATGATGGAGAATCTGTTGTTAAGTTTGATCGATCTGGTCCTTTTTATTTCATAAGTGGTAAAGAAGATCACTGTATGAAAGGACAGAAGTTGATCGTTGTTGTCCTCGCCATCAGAAATCGCCCGAATGTTCCCATTTCTCCAGCCAAACCACCGTCAATGGCTCAACCTCCGAAATCTCCTTCTCCTGTCTCAGCAATTGCTCCAGCTCAACCTCCATCAACGATACAACCTCCTAAATCTTCTTCTGCTCCAGTTAGTCCTCCGTCAAAACCACTGGCCCCAAAATCCAGCTTTTCTCCTGCACAATCTCCTCAAGCTTCATCTCCTGTTTCTCACTCACCATCACATGCTCCATCTCTATCTCCTAAAGCTACTTCCCCTGTTTCTTACTCACCGTCCAATGCTCCATCTCCATCATCTATATCACCATCTCCTGTTTCTCACTCACCTGCTATCTCACCGTCACAAGCCCCAACTCAGTCTCCGATGACTCCATCTCCATCACCAAAATCACCATCGCCGAAATCTCCATCCCCTGCTACTTCTCCATCGCCAAAATCACCATCACCTGCTTCTTCTCCATCACCAAAATCACAACCCCCTGCGTCATCTCCATCATCGTCTTTGTCTTCACCCGATAAATCTCCTATTTCTCCGGCTGATCAGACTCCAACATCGTCTCCTTCTCCTTCCACGGCTGCAGCGCCAAGTCACAGAAACTCAGCAATTGGGGTGGCCGTTACTTCAGTTAAGACTGCAGTATTAGGTTTGGCTTTAACTGTTTTGATGTTGGTTTAAGATTAAACTATTTGGTTTTTCTTGTTTTTACTTACATGTCTTTATTCTGTTGCTGAGTTTGAGTTTTTTTTCAACTTCCACCCTTTTTCTGTTTATTTTTTCTTCTGTGATATTTCTTAATTTACCATTATTCGTTTTTGAATATCAATTTCAATATGTTCTTGGCATTTATCATTATCTTTGACATAATTTATGCAGTTTTATTGAAATTTCGCGATCATAGTATTAGAAGAAAGACTGAATTCGATAATACATTAAAGTAATTATAAAAATTAAAATATACTATACTTAATTGTATTCATATATATTTATATATATCACAAAAACCATCTTTACATCATAAGAAGAAATTTCTGTTTGTTCAGTTATTAAATTCATTGAATTCTTGACTTTTTTTTACAGTCAAATTCTATTTTCCCCAAATGGTGCATGCAACATACACCATAATTTACAATACACACATCCTCGGAAAATCCTCTACTATAGTTTTTTTGTTTACATTTTATTTATGATTTTAATATGAAATAAATAGGTAACTTGAAATTTTAAAACAGTATTAGTGGTATATATTAATTAGGACATTTGTAATAAATTGGTTACCCTGAATTTGGTTGAACAGCTCATAATTGTTAACGAAGGGAATATTATGTTCCCATTCATATATCTCAAATATGCTTATTAAAAAAAAATCAGTGTATTTCACGTTCAAACAATAAATTCGGTCATTATCTTTTGATTAATTGCCTTAATTGTGGGTCAATGTGATAATTTTGCAATAAAAGATTTATATATCACTATGACACATTCAATGAAAATCCATGTGTCGTTTGTACGCAATATTATAATAATTTGTAAACATTAGTAATAGTGTATTCGATATCGCTCTGTTGGAGACTTGCGGATTTCAATACCTTGTTTGATCTCTTATAAAGAAATTGACCAAGACTTAAATATAACATGTTTTAATATCGCCATTGTATTATTATTCAAAATTTTTATTGTATCACATATTTTCAAAATAAATCTGTCACTGCCAAATGTGCAATTATGTTTGTCTGTTAAGTGATATCCCACTATATGATAACAAAGAAAATAATTTACAAGGGAAACAACTTTGGAAATATAATATAATACATATAGTGTTTATAAATATCAGATTTGTTTTTTAAAAGTAGTGTTAAGATCATATACATGTTGCGGTTTCGCATAAGCATGGATATTGGAGATGTGCATGATGCGATGGGTTCAATGCAGCTATGCTTAATTAATTTCGTAATCGTCCAAGTAAAGTTAAACGTGAGATTGTTTTAGGGATCCACGTGTTGACGCTATTGTTCTTTAATGCTTAACAAGTCGAGAATTGAATTAATTACAAATTTTGTTTTTAACATGCTGGGGACAATGAGAATTATGTAAAAGTCATCTACTAAAAAGCTTTACGTAAGTGAATGACAACATCCAATTTCCTTACTATATGTAAAAGTCATCTATTTTGCCATTATTGAGTCCTGAATCCTGTTGTATTTCGACATTGCTTCATATGACATAATCCTTAAAACTTTTTTATCCACACAAAGAGAAAAACCAAAAGCTCAAACCTTGAAGTAATTTTTCATCATCCTTGATTTATTAGACAAGAGCTTGATATTATTTTATACTGATTGAACAATCACAATATGTTAATATGCTATTGATAGAGATGATGATTGATATAATAAGGTCAAATAAAATATAGAAGAATTGTATCGGTGAGACACGAGGGCTTATAGAGACTCATTGATTGGAGATGATGAAAGCTAAGTTGAACGAGAGACAGATCATGTGTACACGTGGCGGTATCTGATGAATCTGTCAAGTGTCTGCAGAAAAAAATAGAAGAGAAAAAACATTTCTGTAAAACATTGTCAACTGAATTTAAGTGTAATTATAATATATGATCCATCAAGATTCTTGTAAAACACATTTTCGTTAACGAAGCATAAACTCAATACAAAAATTCCATTTATCTAGATTCGTTCCGACACTTTATGCTTGGTTAAAAGAACCACCACTTCCTTCGCCGGTTTCCCTGCGTCAGAAAAGATAAATTAATCCTTAATAGAGATTCATGGACTTGATAAGGATATATTAACGCTTGAGTTGATGGAAAGTGGGAACATCACAGACTCAACATGTGATGTACCTAGGCTCTATTTTCAGGCAAAGAGCTTCCTGTATGACCTAGTTTGGAACTCTATTTCGTGTGTAAGAGAGAATCAACTAGGTTTATCCTTGTAACTAAATCAGTTGCTACCTTTTGATCGTTCTTCCCAGACATCAATAAGATGGGTTGCGGAAGAACAGCCTTGCTTGAGTCTTGGATGAAAGGTCTCACTTTTTCCTCCAACATTTCCTCCACCTACAATCCAGAGATACAAAAGGTCAGCTTTTGGAATCATGAATGTGATACGAAAACCGAATTGTGTCAAAAATGTTCTTTGATTGACCTTCTCTTGACGCCACTTAGCTTCCCACTGAGCATCCAAGATTTTGTCTGCGATTTCTCTTTGAGCAT
Organism: Lepidium sativum; assembly: GCA_023374145.1. NCBI lineage: Eukaryota > Viridiplantae > Streptophyta > Magnoliopsida > Brassicales > Brassicaceae > Lepidium > Lepidium sativum. The sequence continues at coordinate 13,292 of JAKUCM010004629.1, read as the reverse complement.
TGAGTAGAACTGTCTTCTCATACAGTTTTGACGGGTTTTTGAGATCCTCTTCACTCCAAGAAGATGTATTCAGTGGGAGATTTAGTTCCTGTACATGTTCAGTTGTTAGTTTTGGACTATGCCCGTAATCGCAGGAACGTAAAACAATAAAACTTTTGATGCTAAACCCAAAGTGAAGAAGAGAGCTTACACCCCAATTCTGAGGACGGGGAGGTGGACTGAGCTTCGTGACTTCAGCCTCCAGTGCTTTCTTAGCCTTGTAGAAAGGGACATTTTTCACTACGACAGGGTCTTCCCGTGCACGGATAGGATCTATGGAGAATAAGGCCTGTAAAACCATGAGAACTAAACGGTGATTGCTAAACTTCTTTAACTATCATATCTTGATTCAGTCTTTCAGACTTGTGTCTAAAATTTTAAAACCACAAAGAAGTAATCTTACATCCTGCAAATATTCCCACCCAGGATTTCTTTTCGCCACCAAGTCCCGAAGTTGATCATATCGCATAGATTCCTGATTGCAGAAGACATAAGTAGTTAATTATCATTGAAGCTTGGAGAAAAAAGTCTGCCCTTTGGTTTCCTGTTGCGCCGAAAGAAAGTTCTATACGATAAACCTCGGTACCCTGCAAATCTCTCAAAAAATCCAAGCATAACGTATCTAGATATGGAACCGAAACTTTATTGATTGGACAACATCATCCCAAATAAAGATTGTAAAGATTTACTTTCAGCTAAAAGTAGGCTAAATGTTTTACGATACGTTTGGATTAAGCCTTTAGAAGACCATAACCTTCAAATGACAGTAAAGTAGATGACATGAGAGTAAGTCATGCCGAAGGAGATCTACATAGATAGAAAGAGATAATAACCTCGTATTGATACCAAATTTTCTTCTTGACATCTTCATCGTATTCAAACCCACCCAAAATCTGAGGCATAGTGATCAACCAGAAATTTGCAATGTTGGGATCTTTCATGCTGTGAACAATGTGCTGAAACAGAAAATAGGACTCATAAGACTATGAGACGTGGTAAACATAGCAAGCTATTGGAGAATATATAGAGTTTGTGGTGATCACCTCGTAAGGATAATCCATCTTCCTCAGCACATTGTACGCTTTCCATGGAGGTTCCATGATCTGCAAAATGGATGTCAAATTCAATCCTCAGTAAAGATATTTAACAAGTGATATTTCTATACAACGAGCTACCTCTCTTTGATATTTAATACCTACTACGTAGTAAATATACATCCCTCTGGGGGTTTATGTAGATGTTAAGCTGAGAAGAAGTAATAGCAGACGCAATAACCTACATCATCAGCTGAAATCCTGACTTGCAGCTTGTTCTTGCACTCAGGACAGCTCATCACACCCTGCGATATCAGTAGATGTTCCATCAAATTATTTAGAATATATTAATGTAAAAGTGGACTATCTCGTTCACTCTAATGACACAGACTAGTACCTTATTACATATACATGAAGTTAGCGGTACTTAACAATTTGAGAGAGAAAAAACAAATCCGTATCAAATAAAGCAATATCAATACATTAAAAGTAGCCTAGAGCATTAGAAGGGGGATAAAAAGCGTACTGTTCCATCACAAGTTGGACAGTCTTTTGATGGCAATGGTGCACAAAGGTTGATGGAGGAGGGTAGATGAACCAACTCAGCTCGATTGTCAACTATGGCATCTGCGATACAATCTATTGTCGGTTTCTCCCCACTACAAGAAAATACAAAGGAGAAATCTTTTAAATTCTTCATGCATGTTAACTAACCATTGTCAAATGTGATTGTCAACATTAACATATATTATTTTCAGAACTTTTGTAGAGACTTATCAGAATAACATGAAGTCTAGTAGTTGAAACACTAATAACTTGTGTAAACAAAAGACAATCCCACCTTCTCAAGTTGTAATCTTTGATTTGGTAATGAACATTTCCTGTTCCTTTGCACATGGTGCACCGTAAAGCCTGCCACCCATTACAAGTTTTGCAATCCCTGACCAACAAAGAAATGTGTTCATGTCATTGGATGACGTCAAACGGTAGAGAATATATGAACCAAAAAACTTATTGAGGATGTGATCATGTGTAAAATTTGCAGTTTCTCAGAATTTATCTGACTCAGAATAAAGCATCAATAACTAGGACAGACTTCAAGTCTTGTAGGCTAACCTTTGGCATATGACTTTCTTTCCCAAATCCAATGCAATGTCATAAGTTCCAAGCGTAGCAACCGCCTGCAATCAATGAACTTAGATGATAAAAAAGATTCCATAAACCATGAGTAACTTAAGCAGACATTTTCCAGTTTCATAAAATGATTATGACTTAGCAAAAGTCTGATTGAAAAATAATATGTGCAATGTAGGCATAGTCAAACTAAAATTCAAAACTTTAGCAAACACCAGAAAAGTTAATTTCTCCAAACATCAGATATAAACAAACGGAAAAGAAAATGATGATTCAGTACTAGAAACTCAGCAAAACCAACATGATTTCCAGGCTTTACGACAGCTACATATCAAGTTCAAAACCCGGAACCATAAATCCAGGAGAAAACAACTCACGAAAACAGAGAGATAAGAAAGTTTGGATATGAATTCAGGGATGCCAAAACCGCGAGGTGCAGAGCCAGCTATGCCAAAGGCGAGAGTGAAAGGAGACAAGACAAGCTTGATTGGAAAATCGAGAATTTCTATGACTTGTTCTCCATAACGAGTGGAGAATTGCTTGAATTGAGCATCAGCAAACTGTGTCACGTTTTGTATTAAACGGCCTGGTCCTCTCGACATTGGAGAAGAAGAAGATAAGAGCTTTTCTCACTCTCTGGTTTTGGTTTTACGATGATGAGAGTTCAAGAGTGAGTTTTACACTATTCTTATCTCGATTGTGGATTAGACTTTCTTATACTTTAGTCTTTACTACCAAACATATTCTAATTTCCTAAACTACGTGTCGTTTTTTGCCTAAGTAAAACGACGTGGTGTTTAAATTGAGAGGCTCGCCGAATTGAGCATGTTTTCTATATAAGCGGCGATGATACGGCGAAGGAACGCCGTGATTGAATGGTCCCTACTAAAAGAACGATATTCTCAACACGAACATTCGAAAAATGTATTCCCAGTAGGTATAAAAATTGAAATTTGCTTTAAAGAATAAAATTTGGATTTGAATCAGCGAGCAAGAAAAATGCCGTCTTTAAAAATGTTAACTTGACGCAAATTCGGACCTCTAAAATAAATAAAAATTGATGGAATATTAGGAAAAAGGAATAATTTTCTCCAAAAGCAGCCAAGGGATTGCTCGCAAGATAAAACCTGAGTATCATTCCCCTGGAAAGCTCCAACCTTTCTCAATCACTTGCTTAATCTCTTTACTTCGCTGAATCGATGGCGGTGGCTGTGGGTAAAGCAGCGGCGATGATCGGGTTTCCACAGGCATATCTGGAGGGCAAAGAAGTGAAGGAGACGAGTTCGTTGGTCACTGAACTCTGCCGTCATTTTTACACTCAAGGTTGGGTATCTGGAACAGGCGGTAGCATAACGATGAAGGTTCATGACGCTTCAATCCCTAAACCTGAGCAACTCATCATCATGTCTCCTTCAGGTTCTCCACATCTCAAAGTCGCTTTCTTTCTCTCTCTCATTCTTTTGATTCCTCTTTGAACTTATGTATGTGCCTTTGCTCTATAGAGTTCCTGGGTGAGTTTGTTTGTTCTCGTGGACTTTCAATTTGCTATTTGAAGTATGCTTGTCGGATTCTTTTGTCTTCTGTGCTCAGGTTGAGGTTGTTATACCGATTTATGTGTTTGTGTCAGTTAAAATCTATGTTTCTAGAGATCATCTTTATGTACATGTGCTCCTAAAATTACTTTACTAACATTGTTTCTGTGGACAATTGTTTGCCTCCCTGTGCATTTAAATCGTTGGCGACTTGAAAATGCAAAATTTTGAATGAAAATGGAAATATAGCAATGCTGGTTTCATATGTTATCGAGTTCTATTTGCTTCGCTAATTCTTGCTCTGGTTGAAGGTGTTCAAAAGGAGAGGATGCAACCGGAAGATATGTACATCTTATCTGCAAATGGATCCATCATATCTTCTCCTTCTCCAAAGCCATACCCAAATAAGCCTCCCAAGTGTACCGATTGTGCTTCTCTTTTCATGAAGGTATGGTTTAAAGGTAGTAGAAACTTGATTTCTATGTATGTAGTCTTGATTAAGTTGGCCTACTGTGACATCGGTGAGGAATATTTTTTTTTTTTGTTTATATGCTATTTTCTTTGGCTTGTTCGGTGAACTTTATGTTTTGCGTCTAAATTATGTCCAACAAAGACAGTGTGTTACTCAATATTAATCTCCCTTCCGGTAAGAAGGATTTATTAGAGAACTTGGTTACGACACATAATCTTAGAGCCTCTCGCTCTTTTCTAGTGGTATATTGCCTTCATTCCCCTTTAGCTGGCAATCCTATTCTGGAATGGGAAATACGTTGATTGCTAATGTCGATTGGCAGAACCGCGGCTTTCTTTGGGGAAAAGCTTGCAAAAACTTGGTTACAAGGTAAAAGTTGTCCAATTTAGCAATACCCACTTTGGATGTGTTGGTGGGTTTCTACGACCCATATAACATCCAGTACGTTGCAGTGGTAGCATCGACTCAGTCAGGTGTTAGAACAAACCACGATGGGCTAAAGAAAATGAGCTGATATGTAGACTCTGGTTTTAGAACAATACACAGACATTCTTAAAAATGGATGTTTGGTTGGAAATTCTCTCTATTCATCAAAGAATCACCTTAGAATAATAGGACAAGTTTACCTGTCCGAGTGCGAGATCATTGATAGTAATGTATAGACTTACAGATGGAGATGCAAATTTTCAAAATCAATGTTTAAGACAATCAGTTTATGTTTGGTGACTTTTGTATCAACAAGTTGTACGTCGGTCTGTTTTACTGCTGATTCCAGTTTCCAAACTAGTTTTTTTTTTCGTTCATTTAACATACTTTAGCATCTCATACCAAATTGCCTTCCTCTGCTTGTATGATTTTCCATTTCATTTTATAGATATCTAAAACAGTAAGATAGTTGACATTGTCAAAAACATTTTTTATTGATTAAATAAAATAGTTTCTTCCTTTTGGTGATGAAACCTCTCATGATGTACTGTGTAACCGTGTTCCCGTGTGGAGTAGGCATATGAAATGCGGAATGCTGGAGCTGTTATTCACAGTCATGGCATGGAATCTTGCCTTGTGACAATGCTTAATCCACAAGCCAAAGAATTTCGTGTAAGCCTGAATTGTTACTTCTTGGTGACAATTCAATGCCCCTCCACAGTTTAAACTTTGCATCTTAATGTCTCTTCCTTTTCTACATTTCTCAGATAACTCATATGGAGATGATAAAAGGGATTCAAGGTCACGGATACTATGATGAACTAATTGTCCCAATTATAGAGAACACAGCCTATGAGAATGAACTAACAGAATCACTCACCAAAGCTGTATGTCTAATTTTCTGAGGAAGCTTATATTGATTATTCATTATATGCAACAAAGGAATGCTGTTTAGTTAGTGTTGACATATTTGGCTCCCATCTTCAGATAGAGGCTTATCCAAAGGCAACAGCAGTGTTGGTACGCAACCACGGAGTTTACATTTGGGGTGATTCTTGGATCCATGCTAAAACACAGGTTTGTGAAAATTACCTCAATTTTTTTTGTGGTTGAAAGTTGAGAAACCAACAATAAGTTCAATATCTTTTTTTTATATTACTTTCATGTATTGCTTGCTTCTATTGATAAACTTTTGATTGTAAATTTCAGGCTGAATGTTACCATTATCTGTTTGATGCTGCCATCAAGCTTCATCAACTAGGTCTGGATTCTGCTACCCCTGAGCACGGGCCTATTCGTAGAAGCATACATTCACAGGATCAAATTTCCACAAGACTATCTGTAAAGTCCGGAGTTAAGGATTCACAAAACCAAGCAGAATCGCCTCGGGTAAAAATTCAGTGTTGTCTCTCGTAATATATATCTAAAAGTCTAATTTTAACTAGACTGTGTCTGGTGGCAGCGATGCATTGTCCTAGACATTGAAGGAACAACTACACCCATAACATTTGTCACGGATGTTCTGTTTCCGTATGCTCGTGAAAACGTTGGAAAGCATTTGAATTTGACATTTGACACAGCAGAAACTCAAGAGGATATTAAGTTGTTGCGCTCTCAAGTACTAATGGACTAATTTCCCGACAAACTTTCTATATTGTCTTATCATCTCTTCTCATATAGAAATGGCTAAATTCATGACTGGTATATGTTGTAGGTTGAGGAAGACTTGAGACAGGGTGTACCTGGCGCTGTACCTATCCCTCATACTGATGAAGGAAAAGAAGCGGTCATTGCTGCTGTGGTCGGTAACGTAGAGGCAATGATAAGAGCCGATAGAAAGATCACTGCTTTAAAGGAATTGCAAGTGAGAAAAGGACTCCGTCTTCCTCTTTTTTTGTTGACTTTAAAATTGTGTGATGAAGACGATGTGTATTCTTGTTTGCAGGGTCACATATGGCGAACAGGCTTCGAGTGTAATGAACTGAAGTCTGTAGTTTTTGAGGATGTAGCAGAAGCTTTAGAGAAATGGCATTCTTCGGGAATAAAGGTCTGTACATGTTGCTTTAAGAGAAATGACATTGTTTTTGCAAAGGTCTAACATTTTTTAATGTAAATAGGTTTACATATATTCTAGTGGTAGTCGGTTAGCGCAAAGGCTTCTCTTTGGAAACACAAACTATGGAGATTTGAGAAAGTATTTATCAGGCTTTTTCGACACTACAATCGGGTATGTAAATGACCTATCTTTTCTTCCCTTACAGTTGAATTATGATCCAACTACGAATCTCATATGCTCTGTGGCTGCAGAAACAAGAAAGAAAGCCGAAGTTACAAGGAGATTACAGAAACATTAGGAGTGGATGATCCTTCTGAGATCCTGTTTGTGACAGATGTTTATCAAGAAGCTACAGCTGCAAAAGCCGCAGGTAAAAACAAACAAAACTCTTGAGGCATGTCTACTTCAAAACCAATTAGAGTGTCTGATTATAAGGAAACTGAGTTTTTTTGTCCGGTGAAAGGTCTGGAGGCGATTATATCGATTCGACCTGGAAACGCTCCTCTACCAGAGAATCACGGGTTCAAGACGGTCTCATCATTCTCCCAAATTTAGGGGTTCATATTTTTACTTGTACTTGATTTGAGCTCACTTACCAGTAAAAACATTATTTAATAAATCTAAACTGTAGAGCTTGAAGCCTTGAACACAGCTCAAATCGCTTTTTATTACTGAAATAACTAAAGTGTGGTTCTTGACTATTTTGCTTCCGCTATTGACAAAACAAATAAATAAATAATCGGCAAAACGTAATGATTTACTATTGGATACTCGAAATTTATTTCAAATCTTTTTTTTAAAATATTTTACTTAGTGTGAAGAGAGGTCGAAATGTCAAGAGAAGCTCGACTATGTCCTTTATTTAATTTTTCACTTAGTTGTCAAAAGTAAAAAATGTATTGAATGAGTACTAGTTGACTACGTTTTCTATAAGTACATAGTTATATTTACTTAATATCCCGGAGATTAGAAATAAGGCAAAGAAATTTTAGGGCAAGTTATGGAATTTAAAATACCAACTTGTCATGAATTAAGATGATATATATATTAAAACGTATAAGTTCGGATGCATATCTGAAAATTGTTAATCCAAAATTCCGATAGAATTGTTTTGAATTAATGAGAAAAGAAGAAAAAAGATGGGAAATAGAAAGTGGAGTTGCTTGTAATGTGAAGCAAAGATGATTCGACTTTTGCTTGGTTTTCAACTCTCATCATTCGTCACTACTTATTTCCTCTTTTTACTTTCTTTTACACTCTTTCCTCTCCACCTTTTCTTTTATTTATCTTCATTTTCATTCAAATATACTTTCTTCTTTAATTTTCCTTGTCCTTTCAAGTCAAAAGACAAAGCAACAGAAGAACAGTATTAACGTAATGTTTATTTCTTTTATTATGTAAAATAGAATGAAGAAGAAGAGAAAGTCCAAAGACATGTAGTAAAAGACCAAACGTGCTTCCATGATGACTCCATCAATTTCAAACTCATCATATCGAAATGGTCCTTACTACGTGTCCAACCTGGTCACAATTTTTCAATATTATTGTCTCTTTGACTCTTTCTATTATTTGATATTTTCACATTTCTAGTCCAACTTTCGATCAATACTTATTGACAAAGACCATTCCATTATCCATTTGCCCATGTTTTCCAATCACAACCATTATCATTTTTGTATCATTTTCGAAGCTTTTTTTTTTACATTAAACAGATCTTTAAGAATATTAAGTCTATATCATAAATTCGAGTATAAACATACATGGATTCTTTATGCTGGATCACGATCTTGAGTGGCACACGTTGAACTACACAATCATATGACCAAAGCTATAATTGATCTCCCGACAAACAAAATAAATCTTATAAAAAATAATTATCATCATGAAAATATATACCTATATATCATTCAATTGCATATATTGCAATTAATTATAGAAATCAAAGTGAATAAACCGCGCAAAATTTACAGTCACTCCATTACTAAGAACGAACTTATACATATATGTTAATAGTTAAAGAAAATCCAGCAATATTTAATTGAATATCAAATATATATATATATATATAGAGAGAGAGAGAGAGAGAGAATGTAATGAGACATGTTTATTAAGGGTTGCTAGCCGGAGAGGTAACCGGAAAAAGAGGAAGAAGAAGTGGCTGAGAGTCTCTTGGAGTTGAAATTGGAGAAGGATGAAGATAAAAGCCTTTTTCAGCTATGGCTTTGTCTTCTTCAGATGAATTCCCTAATGATAAAGGAGATGACTTGTTGAAGGGGTCATCGTTGCTTCTCAATGGTGTCACAGGACTGTTTAGCCCTAGCTTCGGAAAATCCAGCATGCTTGGAGACATAAGTATATTCTCTGATGATGAACTGTTTCTCGGAGAGAATCTTGGGCTTTGATGATGATGACTATTGTTTCCTCCTGTAAACATCAATCTCTGAGAATTTTGAAGCCTTAAAGTATTGATCATTAAATCATTCTTGGCCAACACGTTATTGTTGTTGTTGTGTTGTCTTCTCTCGTAGAGCTTGAAGCTGTTGGTTTTCTTGATGGGTGGAATCGAGAAACTACTTCCCTTGTTGTTGTTCACCGGAGAAGAAGAAGATTCATGGTGTTTTCCGGTATCAGTGGAAGAGCCAGTGAGCATCTGAACAACTTGTTTGAAAGTGGAAGTGTCAGCTTGAACAAATGTTGTTGGGTAAGGATTTGAGACATGTTGATGTTGGTCAGATCTTATCTGAGGCTGAAACCTAGGAGATGGGTTTTGCATTTGGTCTGGTTTTGAAGACATGGATGATGTTGAAACCTCCATTAATGAGACCTCTCTCTGATGTGTGTATAAGAGGGAAAGAAAGAGAGAGGAAATGATTGAAGGAGAAGGAGAAGGAGAAGAAGAAGAAGAGTGGAAGTTGCTGATATGTGAATAATGTGTAATGTTGTTTTAGTTTTGTCTTGCGACGACAATTAAAAAGACTTTAAAGTGAGGTGTCATGGACCCATCTCATTCTCTCTCAATTTTGGAACTTTTGTTTTTCTTTTTAATTAAGAAATTAATATTCTCTCAATAACCTAATTTGTTAGATTCGTGTTCCTAAAAGACTTTCTGTGTATAAATCTACATGGAACATCATCATTGTCACTTCTCTTATACGAATCATAAACAACTATTTGAAAATATCTATCAGATATTTTTTTTCTGGATAATTTGGATGTCGGGATAAATAATTTAATTAAGTAGGGGGTATTTTTCTTTTATCAATTACAGATAATATCTCATCTATTATTTAAAATTTATCGTACAAAATTATAAATTAAAATCAAGATTTGGATAAATCGGTGCAGTTATTAATTTTAATTTCGGATCAAATGGAAGAGAATCAATTGTCATTTTGGTTATGTTATTTGGTTTGGTTCAGACATCATAACCGTTCAGTTATCCGATAACCAAAATTGGCAGTTAGTAACCCTAACTCTCGAAGACTACTTTTCATTTCTTGACAGCTTTGAAATGGCGATTCTGACTATTCATTCCTTCGATTTCTTGTTCTTGTTCATTACTTCTTCTTCTTCACATTTCTTCATTTCTTTATTTCTTCTTCTTCTTTTTCTTCTCACCCGATTTTGTGTTATATATATATGTACTAATATGTAGTAGTCAACAATTTTTTTTTGTTGAAATGTTGAATTTATTAATCAACAAAAAGTTTATGTATATATCAAAAGAAAAAAAAAGTTCATACATATGTGGTATTGGCATATCTAAGAGAATATGCAAATTATGAGTAAAGGCAACTGCAGATTTCAAGCTTTTGGTGTGAATCCTACCAATTTTTTTTCTTTGAGATATGATAGGGGCTTGGAAAACCAACTAGTTTCAAAACTATATCCTTGTATTTAAGAGTAGCTTAAACGATGAATTAGGTCGTGTGTATCCAATCTGATGTGATAGAGGAACCAATTAGACTTGTCGAAAGGTTGACCCGACCCAAATGATGAAGCTATAAAGACTAGCAAACAAGAGATGATCTCTAGACTCATCTTTCTCACTATAAAGAATTCATCTGTGCTTTTTCCCCATAGTCTCATTAAGGTATTTGTGGACAGCATATCTCTCATAGCTAACCACACAATGAAAGTGAACCGTAGAATACCTATATTACCTTCTCGTTTCACTCCTATTTTTGAACCAAAAGGTGTCTTGGCCTGATCATATATCCACTTTAGTATAGTTGTATGCTTCATATCTGAGTTTAATAAGCTTTATCCAAATCCAAGATACTTTTATACCAACCTTTGCATCCTAAAATGAACCATATTATAGCATGCAATGGAGTATACACTATTTTACTACCTAAACTATATATATAAAAGCAGGGTTGTCTCTTCTGATATCGACAACTCAACATGACACCTCATCTAAAAAAGACCAATCAAATTGCTTGATCAATCCAACTCATCACATGCTTCCACTTCTTCAATCACAAACCTTTTGCTTTCAACAATCGTGACTCTTCTGTTTCCCTTTTTTTCAAAGATAAAAGGTAATGACTCTTCTGTTTCTCCTACGCTAAAGTCTAGTTCTCTCACAAAATGGAGACTGGTGACAGTGTCACCATGAAAATTGTCGATCTTAGCCCCAACCTTAAGTGTAACAAAGTTGAGCAGGTTCTATTTTTTACTCTTTTAACTTTTCTCTTTTCGATTTGATTGTGGTTTTGAAGGAACAAATGTCAAATACAAATGCAGATTCATCATTCATATTAGTTTCCACATCATCATCTTCTTCTTCTCCCTCTTCTCCCTCTTCTAAAAGTGAAACCCTATTTTAATATATTTAGAAGGATAAATAATGAAGGAGAACCCCTAGCATTCTCGGTAAAGTATGAAGAAAGAAAATCCTCTTTGATGAAAAATTAATGAGAGCTTATATTTTGGTTCTATAGATCGTGTGTTGTAGAAGGCTCAAGAAGGTGTACACGGTTCGACGACATCTGGAACAAGGCAACATCATGTTCATTCTCACTTGTTTGAAAACAAGAAGACGACATCTGGAATAAGAAGATGACGGTTCTATCCTTCTCACGGAAGCTCCTAATCCTATAAACACTTCTCCGACCAAATTTTGGAAGTTTCTACGGAAGATGATTTTTCTCTTCAAAACTTTGTTCATGTGGGTTGTGAGATAATTACTTATCTTAAAATCTCTTTTTATATAATTAAATCAAACCATATTTCTTTTCCGTGAAGTTAACTGGTCTCTATTGTTCCCTAGGTTTCTACAAAGTGCATGGGCCTTCATATATGTGAAGAGACTACAGGGAAGCAAGTTTTGACTTCTTTGATGATCAATGGCACAAATCCTCTTTCGTGGATATTGGTATTAGTTTCGAATCGTTTTGCATTCTCTTACTTAAAAAAAAAAAAACTTGTCCTCTATTTGAAGTTTATGAAAACTCATATCTACCCGATGGAAAACAAGTTAAAAATTTCTCAATCCGATATGCAATGGAGGTAATGTTAAAGGATTTGGCAAAGAGAATTCCTGAATTTATTTGGTCTTGTAGGTGTTTTTTCCTCTACAAATCACTTAAAACTTTTACCATGTGTGATTGTGTGCTTATGGATTCTTGGTTCTTGGAGGTAAGTGGTGTTGCTAGAGCTAAAAGAGATAGAAAAAGTATAAACTGAAGTTGCAGGATAATATTAAAGTTGAGAAAGAAAAGACCAATGATTTTTGCTCACCTACCTCTTATATCATATTTTTTATCACAAAGTATTATATTTATATTTTACATGTTCTTATTGGAGTATAGCAAGTAAAGGTAATCTCCAATCATTGTGTGTTTTAGAGATTGAATTACTAACTAGATCTTTGAAAGACTTCCATTTTTGTTGTTAATTGACTTTTTGATGGAGGAACTGAGGTGAATAAAGTGTTACATAATTTTGACAACTGTGTGGAAAATATTGGAGATTTTATAATCTTGAATTGGTGTTACATAATTTTGACAACTGGATAGGTATATCGATTCTTCCTAGATACAACGTTAAGTTTCTAACGAATTGTTTAGTTGAATAGCTCCAAATTTAACAAGTTCATGTATTCGAATTATCATTTGCGACCATGAACATTTGCAAGACAGAAAAATAAATCAAGATCTCATGTGGGGTCATAAATCATAGACTTCTAGATCTTATCTGTTTATTGTAGACAAACAACATTCTTTAATTATTTTATTGTAGAGCGTGATAATTTTCTAACGTGTGTGTCAATATAATCTGTAATTATTACAAATTAATTAATTTAAAAATGTAAGAAGAACAGACAAATTGCTGGAATTGGCTAGAAGGAACAAAATAACCATGTCAAAAATTTAAGAACATCGCATTGTTAACATTGAGTACAGATTCTGAAAGAAAATTCTCAATTATTTGTTCTTAATTCTACCTATAGGAATTATTCTAATATCATGGATTTGGGCGTCATCAAATTCCAAAATAAAGTGAATATATATCACCATAGTTTCAGACACATGATTTGATTCATCTTATGCTTTTATTCACCTTGCCTTTTTTTTGTGAAATATTTATAACAA
>JAKUCM010004628.1:0-25636 GCA_023374145.1 Lepidium sativum | reverse complement strand
GAGAGAGAGAGTCTATTCGGTTTACTTTCTTCGTTTTCCTCTTCTTCTTCCAGATCTAGAAGAGGAGCTAAGATCTGAGGTCTTTGAAGATGCGAAGAAAGCTTCATTGGCTTGATCTGACCGTTAGAGAAAAGCTCTTCAGCAGAAGTCATGGAAACACCACCTAAAGGACCACTGCTTGAAGACAATCTCGACGAGAAATCAAACTCAAAATCAGCACAAGAAGAAGACGAATCAAGCTTTTTTGGATTCTCCGATGAAGAAGCAGAGCATACGAAGAAATGCATCGGACTTGAAGGAGCACTAAAGAAATAACCAGGAGGAGGAGGACCACGACCAGGACTAGACGGAGCACTAACGAACGGTGTTGAACAAGCAGAAGCAGAACCAAAGTCATCACTGAAACGCGGCGTTTCAAGCTCACCATGACTAAAGCTCTCAACAACATCCATCGTTGTGAAAACTAAGATTGATTTGTGATTGTGAGAGTGAAAGTGATTGTGGCTTCTTTCTCAAGAAAATGTTTGCTGCGGAGAGAAAGAGAGAGAGAGAGAGCGCGAGAAGCGAGGTAGAAGGAGCAGATATGCAGTGTATGTATGCTTTTTTATTCTCCACTATTTATTGACATTTTTTTATTTTATTTATTTTATTCCCAAAATCTTTATTATTAATTGTTTTAGTAAAAGATATTCTTATGCTATTTTGCTGTAGAGAGAAAGTGGGTTACAGTATCTTTTACACAAATTATAAATTTGTTTAATCATTCATCTGACATGTTTGTTTGCATGAATTATAAAAAAAGAAAAGAGACTTGAAATCTCTAATATTATTTTATAGATATAAATATTAGACGTAATTAATTTGTTTTTATGAATTTCATAATGTAGGTAAGGTAATGTTGCTTAGGATTCTGCAGACTAATCCAATATAATAAAGAAAAAGAATCTACGGATGTTTTTTGGAAGTTTCAATCTCAATTTACCACTTTGCCCATTACGATTCGACATTCAATAGAAATAGAATCACAGTTCAATTCATACCTGTTTCAAGCCATAAATCACATTTCAATTTCGTGTTTTCGTATTTGAATTTCAAATAGAATATATGATCTTCATAAATAAAATGAGGAAAAACATGTTGATGTATTTATATGAGATCAGTGAATAATATTTTTTTTGTCTGAATATTGTACAATACAGGACATGAATACATTGATTTCTTTATTACAAGGGCGTGCAGAATCTGAAGAAAATAACAAATGATTAACGACAATAAAAATATGATTTATATATTCATGCAGACCAGTAAGGGTGATATTGTAATTTCAATAAAGGATATTTTCGGAAAATGGAATAAAGAGAAGACGTGGCATCACGTGCTAAGCTATGATCGTGCGGAGAAGGTGCTTCGTTTCTTTATAAACAAAGATCACAATTCCCGATGATGTACTTACTTAATGGGTCTGAACCAACTTTACATATTATTGGGCTTCATTACGGTGTAAAAATGCATAACATTTGGGCCACAAACCAGGCACGTTTTGACATGAATCCTGAATTAGAAAAAATCAAGACCAGATCAAAACAATCCCCTATAAATCCTCCCTTTTACACCGGGAAAAAAACCAAAAATAGTAACCGGAGATTATCACCGGCCACACGATTCACCGGAAAATTGAAGACCATTTGAATATTTATCCTTGTACAAGCTGAGAACATCTGTTTTTGATCCAGCAATATCCTTTCTTAACAGTGGATTTAACTTTGCCTTCCATTGCATAAACCTTATACGCAGCGATTCGTTTCTTCCGCTTCGATTCGGCGTCCATGAATCTCCATGGAGCATTATCACGCGGCGGAGCTGAGAATGAACCAGGCGGAGGAGGAATAGAATGTTTGAATCCCGGTGAGCCAGGTCGAGTGGAGTAGATTTGAGTTGGTCCACCGCCGTAACCTTTACCGTTAACGATTTCCATCCATCGATCAAATGCTGGTGTTCCTTGATTCGATCGGAAGCCCTCCATTTCCGGAGCTCCGATCCGAATTAGAAGAATGAAATCGCCGTTAAAAGTATGTAAAATTGGATAATCGTTGATTTGGGATTTCAGATTAATAAGGAGGGATAGTGAGAGGCTCTGCGATTGATCAGGCGCTTTTTCGATTTTTTCTTTTTAACGATTGTTGATTATCCAAAAGAATGAGAAAATAAATAAAAATAGTTTATAATAAAATAAAATGTAAGGAAAAATATTTATAATAAGTCCGGACAGTGAGTGAGCGCAATTCTACTACGCCTGTCACAAAAACCAGATCCGAACTAAGGCGAAATAAATACTCCTACTCGTTTTAGTTTTGGTTTCTAACAAATAACCCCAACTGTTTCAATTTATTGGTACGGTTCAATTTTTTACCAAGTAACTACTTCTACTAATTAAGCCAATTTACTAAAATTACCTAATAGTTTTAATATGGTATTTTTGGTTACAATCATCATTTCTCATTTTGTGTTCTGTTACGAATAAATATTCAAATCCAAACCCATGAAAACAAATACTATTTTGAATCTAATTATGGATATTTTAAGTATTCATTTAAAAATGAAAATGAATAAACTAAACTAAACCAAAATAAATTTTGGTCGATGCTTATATGATTATCACAATTTTCAAACCTGAAAACCCAAATTGAAGAAAGTGTATCAGAAGTTCAGAACCAAGTTAAGGAACTGAATTCCCAAGAGTAAATTCTACTGTCAACCATTTGATCTCGTATCTGTTTTTGAAACAACTCTCGGCCCAATATTTGTAAAGTAATTCTCATGTAGACCAAATCTTTCGTATATTGTAGGCCCAGGCCCATAAAATAGCTTATAGATTATGGTCATTCCCTATTCTATATTATGTCTTCTCGTTATTACTTTTTACTTTTCTGGTCGGGTTTTCTCGTTATTACTTAAGCATTCAAACATTGATACATTTGTCTACTCGAATCTGTCTTAATATAAAATTAAAAGAGAGACGAGAGTTGGATTTGTTTGGACGCTGTTCCCACGTGCAACGTAGAGCAAAACGATAGAATTTATTGATATGATCAAATCACAGCTCAATAACTTGTGAATGCTCTCTCTTCATTTTCATTTAGTCAAATGTTGCCCACAATTCTTAAATCAGTCTACACATGAAACCCATTTAGCCATCTAGCCTTACCTAAAACATTCTACAATTTTTTTTTTTTGTCGACGGCAGGATATTATATTACGAAGGGAACAGTGAGCCACTCGCGGTTTCTCTAACCAAACGGGCTAGAAAGTCCGCTCTGTAGTTCAACTGTCTTGATACAACAGATAGGGAGAACAATGATAAAAGAGAACTTAGCCTATGAAAGTCTTCATGGTAAGGCAAAAACCCTGGCCAATCCTCGGGATGACTAAAGATCTTCCACACCATCTCATTGTCTGTCAATACCTCTACCTCCCCAATATCGAGCTCCACTAAGGAGGCCATTGCCCACAGCACCGCTTCTACCTCGGAATGTAGAGCTGATAGACTCCGGTGGACTCTGCGAGCCCCCTTAATTTCTCCCTCCACCGAATCCGGAAAACAGAACCAGCTTAATCCGGTGTTGCTGTCTGTGTACTTCCATGATGCATCCACAAAGCACTTATAGCCAGTGAATCTATGATGAGCTATAGAGGGAAAAGCGAAAGAGGACTTTGGTAGACCTTTGCCCTCTTTGGGCAAAAACTCAGAACCCCCGTGATTAGTTTTTGCCGAAACCCAATCCTTAGAGTCCGCCTTTGCTTGAAGTAGTAAAATTTGGGGGTCGGAATCTCTATTTGAAAAGCAATGTTCATTCCTAGCTTTCCAGAGTGACCAAATTATCCATGGGAAAAATCGCGTATAATTGTTCGCTGGTATTCGCCAGAATAAATAATCCAAGTTAGACCAGACTGACTCTGCAGGAAAGATCGCAGGAGCAGACAGAATATCTGAAAGTGCCCAGGTCTGAAGAGCTGGGGGGCACTCAAAAAGTGCATGGTTAATAGTTTCATTTTCTGCTCCACAACGAGTACATCGTTTATCACAATTGACCACTCTACTCGCCAAATTACATTTTACAGGTACACAACCCGTAAGTGATTGCCATATAAAATGTTTGATTTTGGATGGACAGTCCAACTTCCATGTATACTTAGTAAGTTCTTGAAAATTTGGGCCTATGGTTTGGTTGGTCGTAAAAGTATAGGCCGCTTCAACTTGATACCCCGACCTAACAGAAAATCTCCCCGTAGGATTTTGGTTCCAGCCCCAATAATCTGGTTTAGCTATCCGGGGGATTGGAGTTCCTAATATTAAAGATACAGGCCACCAGATCAAAATATTGTTTTATCAAGACTTCTTTCCATTTATTTGTGTTTCGATCAATAAACTGATCCACAATCATATCTGGGAATAAAGGTATACAGGACAGTCTCGCTGGGCGTGGTATAGTATCCGAGATCCATGGGTTCTTCCAGATCCTAGTCGTTTTCCCATCTCCAATTCGCTTGATTAGTCCTTTGGAAAATAAGGACTTTGCTGATACCAGGCTCCTCCAACCATATGAAGGTGATACCATTGATTTCGCCAAAATAGGACGCTTATCATAATAATACCTACCCTTCATCACTCGCGCCAAGAGGGAATCATGGAATTCAATTAGCCTCCACATCTGCTTAGCTAGCAGTGCGGAATTAAAATCCTCTAGGATTCAGAATCCGAGTCCTCCTTCTGCTTTTGGTAAGCACAATTTTTGCCATTTTTGCCAATGGATACCTTTCGAGAATTGGCTATTCGACCACCAGAAATCTGCAATTGCTGAGTTCAACTTTTTAATCACACCTATGGGTAACCAGAAACATGACATAACGTAAGTAGGCAAAGCTGTCAAGACCGATTTTATTAGGATTTCCTTCCTAGCTTCAGACAGGAATTTTGAAGTCCAGCTGTTCACTCTTTCCTGAAGCTTCTCATGTACAAAGGCAAAAACTTTCATCTTTGCTCCACCTATATTCTCTGGGAGGCCTAAATAGGAGTCCATCCCCCTGTTTTAGAAATCCCCTAGAATCTGATGTACTTCCAGTTTAGTTATATCTGGTACAGTATATCCAAACTGAATTGAGGATTTGGCGAAATTTATTTACCGTCCCGAGATCATTTCGTACTTTATCAGAATTCAGAGTATCGTCCTAGCTTCTTCGCCAGAAGATTTACAAAAGAACAGAGTATTATCTGCAAAAAGAAGATGAGACACCCTTGGGATAGCTCGGGCTATTGATAATCCCGTTATTTGGCCCCACACTTTCGCTTGTTTCATTTTTGCAATAAGTACCTCTGTGCAGAGTAGAAACATATATGGTGATAAGGGATCACCCTATCAGAGACCTCGATGTGGGGTAATCGTACCCTTGGGATCTCCGTTTAAAATCACAGCATATTCAACACTCGTAATACAATACATAATGCATCGTATCCGTTTCTCAGCGAACCCCAATTGCCTCAGAAGAGCTGCAATAAAATCTCATTCTACCCTGTCATAAGCTTTACTCATGTCTGTTTTAATAGCCATGAATTGTCCTTTAACCCCCTTATTAATTCGAAGAGCATGGAAAAGCTCTTGGGCGATTAAAATGTTGTCAGATATAAGACGTCCAGTCATGAACGCTGACTGAGTTTCACTAACTAACTTAGGTAGGACTTTCTTCAGTCGTAAACTTAAGACCTTAGAAATGATCTTATATCCCACATTACACAAACTAATTGGACGAAAATCCGCTATTTTAGTAGGCCGAGAAATCTTCAGGATTAGACAGATGTTCGTTTTATTTAGCTCTTTCTCAAACCTCCCCTGACACATAAACTTGTTTAAGAGAGCCACTAGGTCATCCTTAATAAATTGCCAAGCTGACTGGAAAAAAAGTGTTGTCATTCCATCTGGGCCCGGAGACTTACCAAGATCCATCAAAAATAAGGCTTCCTGAATCTCCTCTTCATCCACCTGTTGAGTCAGCAAGCGATTATCGGCTTCTGTGATCTTAGTTTCCAGGAAATCAAGAGGGAACCTAGTTGTACCATTACTAGAGAAAAGATCTGCAAAGTAAGCTGATGCTTCCTATTGAATCTCTGTGTCCTGTGATAACCATATGTCATCTTTATTAAATAACCCCACTATACGGTTTCTTGCACGACGTTTTTTGGTCTGTGCATGGAAAAACCGAGTATTTCCGTTCCCTTCCCGAAGCCATTTAATCCAACTTTTTTGTTTCCAATATATCTCTTCTTCTAAGTAAGCCTGAGAAAGATTCTTATTTGCTTCTTGTAAAGCTGCAATATCAATGATATTGCCATTCTTACACTCCTCTATAGCTTTTTTAAGTTCCATAATTGTACTATTATCCGAAGAAAGAATTTTACTACGCCAATGAGAAATTTCTTTACGACAAGTACTTATTTTGCCTACAAAGGAGAGCTTACGACGGCAAGCAAACTCTTTCCAACTTTTTTTCTATAATATTCGTAAACCCTGTCTTACTAATCCATCTTTTGTCAAACAGAAAGCGTTTATGATGAATATAGGTCTGATCCCGGTACTGTCCTATAATTGGTCGGTGGTCCGATCCAATCATATCTAAATATTCCACTTCCGACCAAGGGAGCAGATCGTGCCACTCACTATTTCCGTAAGCTTTGTCTAGAGTACAACAGACTATACTGTTATTTCTTACCCCTCGCCATGACCACAAATTGCCTAATAAGGGAAATCCAATGAGGTTGCAATCATGAATCATTTGATTGAAAGGCATGAAGGAATTAGTGTGTCTGAGTTTTCCCCCCTGTTTTTCATGATTCCCAGATAATTCATTAAAATCCCCTATAATTAACCATGGAGATGCCCTACTTATTCCCATACGGGTTAGTCGTTCCCATACATAATTCCGCTTATTTTGAACCGGTTCTCCATTGATAAATGTTATGTCTGATCTCTTTCCTTGAATATCTAGAGACAAATCTATCATATTTTTATCCTTATAATTTATAGTCACATTAAATGAATTAGTATAAAAAATGGCCTAAACTCCACTGGAACCAGAAGGTTCAACTGTCGTTAGAATGTCATACCCTAGATGAAATTGAATTTTTTCAAGATAAGGTTGGTATTGTTTGGACTCCAATAAAAATAGAAAATCAGGTTTATATTTTTTCCAGATATCCTGACAGTTCCTGACAGTTCTAGCAAATAATTAATAGTATTTTTGTTTCCAATTTCCTGACAGTTCTAGCAAAGAGTATGTAATATCATTAAATTTTAGGAAGCTGTCAGGAGCTATCAAGCATCTCCCGAGGTCTAACATTTGGTGACTGCCGTATTTGGTTACCAAACTTGCAGAATAGATAAAAATTCCCATATCCAATGTTCAAAGTAATTGCAACCAAGGCTGTATCAAAAAGAGTGAGATTGAGTCTCGCAGGCCTGAAGAGAGGCCTTGAAGTGATTAAATTAATTCGAGTATGGGCCTTAACTTGGAATCTATAATTGAAAGATTATTTCCCATCTCAACCTCTTTAATAACCGAAACTTGGGTGTGAGAACTTTCTTTCTCATAGGCCATGTCTCTAATATTGGAGTAAAAAGTAGTAGGTCTACTCCCCCATTAGCTTGTGGGCTCTGTCTCGTGAGCTGGCTCCTTATTTGGCCCATCAGAGTCTAAATTAAACGATATGCCCCAAGCAGATTATGACTTTTAGTGTCAATTAAATGAGACCTGATTCTTTTTATGATAATGCTTATTAATGAGACAATCCAACTCTTAATAAAATAAATCGGAAGGAGCCACCGGAGCTCAATCCATACATAAAATATCATTCGATAATCAAAATAAAATAAAAAATAGTTAGCATACTGACTATATAAGCAAACACTTTGTCCACACATACTTAAGAATTGGAGAATTCCTCGGGCATTTCCGATGAGGATGCAGTCGGCTGCTTGCCATCGCGATTAGGACGAGGGGACATAGCTGCTAATGCCAGCAACTTTTCACACTTAATACCCTTCAAAGGAGTGGCTGTTCTAACTGTAACTTTACTCCTGCCTGAAGGTGGTTTCTTTAACCTTTCTTCCCTTCATTGCTGTAAACGAAGAACCAGCTCCTCATGAACTCTAACCATCTCACTTCTAGGTAACTCCCAGGCCTGAATCACAGCTGCTTCCAAGGCCAGAGATTCGATGGTCTCCTCTATGACCATCTCCTGCTCACAATCTTTATCTACAATGACCTGCAAATGTGGTTCTAAAACAGATGGTAAGGCTGGTTCTAAAACCTGGTCCAGACTATCTTTCACATCTTCCCCCAATAAATCATCTTGACTGAGGGACTCTGATTCTGTCTCCTCCTGAAAAAGGGGTCGCCTAACCTTCTTAGTTAGCTGATCTACCTTGGGCCTCTCTTCAAGTATAAGGCTGCTATTATTATGGCGATTTGGTTGAGCTTCCAAATACTTCTGACGTTTTGATCCTTCTGCAAACCCTGACTGAATCTGGTCCTTAGTATTTCCAGAAATCATCATTCTACTCCGGCTAGACAGACCAGACTTAGCCTTATTATGTGTACCAATAATTGGTACTTCTATCTCCGCCTTGTAGCACACGTTAGCCGAATGCGTCATACGATGACAAAGGGAACAAAACCTTTCAAGCCGCTTGTAATCAAACATCACTTAGACTCCTTTCCTTCATCAAACTCTAACAGAGAAGAAAAAATTAGCGGCTTGGAGCAAGGAAAATTGATTAAAACCTTACCCTTGTTCACATCAATATGGATAATCTCCCCTATTGATCCCGCCACTATTTTGTAGACTTCCTCTACTCTATACTCAAATGGCAGTCCTGTAATCCTAAGCCACAGACTGATGTGACTAGGGTAATCAGCATCAGCCAAAGCTTTCCAAGGTACATAGGATACCATCCAACCATCGAAGTTAGTGGATCCATTTTTGAGCACTCCTTTTAAATCACTCTCCCACTCAAACTCAAATTGAAATCTACCGTGGCCCAAGTTTAGGCCACTTACCTTTCCCACCAGACCCCAAAACTGGGGCATTCTGAAGATAAATGTATCCACATTTTGAACCTGTGGATTCAGATACCTTCCGATGATCACCTTTGAACTCCTAGCTAGTAAAGCCGAGTTATCGATTTTAGGAATTTTAATCCTCAAGCGGGTAGGAGGTGAAGATCCTGCTCCACTCTTCCTGCTAAGACCCAATTGAGCCATTCTCGCACACCAAAAACAGAAGAGGTTTAAGTAAATGAGTTTTCTGCCAATGAAGGAACCAGAGCAATGAATTGATAGCCGTTCTACTTAGTCCCCATTTATTTATAACAATTCTACAATTAGGGTTGACACCACCTCTAATTAAATTACAAATCTAGAAGATCCACTGTAATATTGTGGATTGGACATTTTCCTTAAATTCATGAGTTATTATACGCCATAAAATATTCCTTCTTACTCGACCAAGGAAACTAGCAGTAACTGCAATATATTCTATTTCTATATCCGCAAAGACCTTACTTGAAAGCAGTAACCCATTCTTATCAACCTTCCGATGGCAACTGTCCTCGAAAATTCGAATAATATTCGATTCGCTTCTGTCATATAAAAGCTCAATAGAAAAAAGTACACCATGGAAACTGAAACTAGCCTTACATCCGCCGTGTACCCAGTTCGCTATATGATCTCCTTCTTTCTCGCGACTAGTAAGCCTCTTTCCAAGTGAGCATCCACCTGAAGGAAAGCACCAATCAAAAATTACAGCTAAAAGGATCCTAAACAGATTCCCTTTCCCACTAAAGAATCTCTTAATTTGCCCAACTAACAACAAGCAAGGCAAGAACCAGTCTTGGCCTTGAAAACAAAGCTGCCCTAAGACTAACTTTTCCTGTATACACGTTAAGCTTGTGATTCCATTAAAACACAAGCTGCATTCCATCCTCCAAAAGTAAACTGAGCTACCTTCGTTACCATTATAACACACAGCCAAAGATTGAACTAGTTTCGGACTTACCCCCAAGGAACAATACTGGTAATAAATTAAGTTCAACCTTAAGTTTATACAAATGTGACACCCTTGAGAATTTGATGACAACCGAGGCTTACCGCACTCGGCCTTAATCAGGCTCTCCACATTGAACCCACTTAGTAATAGATACTGCAACCAATTCCGGGAATAAAATCTGCTACCCATTTTAAATTCTTTAACTAACCGACACCGAGCTAGAGAATTAACCCCCTGTGGATTACTATATCTATTATTAGTGAATTCAGATAAGCTTACCCTTTGTATTAGAGTTTGCTTCTTCTCCATCTCCTCCATTTCATATTTCAGCCAAACTGAATCATTTCCTCCCTGTGGCTTACCGTAAATTCTATTTTGGAACACAAATAAGTAAGACTTCAATCTAATTTTAGATAAAATCTTAACTTCTATGGAATTTGAGTTTACCAAATGTTGTCTCATCTGTACGAATGCGGGACTTCCTCCATAGTCACCGCCTCGAATAAGGTGTGATTGCAAATTGAGCATCCCTCCATATATGTGGTCTCCCAGAGATTTAATATGTACATAAATGTATCCCTTCTCCGCGCGTTTAGACTCCCTGCGGATGACCAATACAACAACTTGGTCAAAACTACGGTCAGTTGTATATCTATATACTTTTTCTTGTTTACTTATCTCTACAGAATCAAGAAGAGTCCTTGTAAAGTTTCCTCCCTTCCCTCTTATCAAGAACCATCTTTTCTCCAAGTTATGTTGATTATGCGTTAGCTAGAAAACCAACCCAGACCCAATTTGTACTAAAAAAACTGCCTGAACTTTGTAAATAATCCACTTACTCAGTAAAACATAAACTACCTTTAAAGGCCCCTTCTCAACCTCCTCACTAATATTCTCTAGAAAAAGCCCTTCATCTAGTATCTTCATCCTGCTTGGAGAATCTACATAGAGCCGTTCCAGTAGATATGACCATCTAGTCTTTGCCCCTAGTGATCCCCCAAAACCTGGGATACCATTTCTATTCCCTCTTATCATTCTGAACCCCCTCCAAAGGGTCACTATGGAGACAGATTTTATGAAATTAATGTTATCACAAAATCCACCACCATTCCCCTTGAGGCTATGATTAAACACCCAATTTGTTGATATCAATATTATCAACCTAAATTTTAGCCGATCTCTATTCCTTATTCCACAGGGACCAGAGTTGAGAACTCGTTCTCTTCTCCCCATTTACCAATTAACACCGGATCAAATGAAAGGCATTGGGGAAACCCATTACTGCCACAACTTATTTAACCATGTAAGAAATAAGCGAAGCACCAGATCTTACCAGAAATCACTATGTATTTCCTCCCGAATCACCAAGAGCCCCACCTAGACAGCAAAAAACAAATGGAGACGCCGAGAATCCACTGTCCTCGCCACAAGACCTTCGTCTCCCCTCTACTTCACAAAAAGGCAAGCCTTCTCCCACTCTAACGCGTAGCCCTAGCTCCGACTACCCCTAGCTCTTGAGACTCACTAGCGGGGACTCCAAACAAGCCGCCGCCCAAATCCCCCTGGAACCCTAGAAGCCTCCTTTTATATTTTTATCTCACTCCGTTTCTACAATTTACTTCAGATTATGATATTTATCTATATTTTTGTACATTAAATAAAACATTTATTTAAATATGGAACTGTCATTGTTATGTTGACGATTTAATCTGAATATTTTTCAGGTTTGAAATACTTATATTTCTCGGATGTTTTAATGAGATCTTGCAAGTGAGAGGAACTCTCTTACATTACATTTAGAGATCGAAACTCTATTTTGGACAATAGTCTACATGATTCAATAAAGTTTACTACAAACAGTACATAAATTATAAATTATAAAGATGATAAACTATACTCCTTATATTCTAACATATATAGTGAGAAGAAAACATTTAATTTTTTCACATTTAATTTAATATTTATGATGAATCTAAATAGTAACTGCAAAATTGTACTGAATATGGAATTTGATGAATTTTTATTTTATTTTTCATGCAGAATGTTGCGTTATTATTTATAATCAAATGGTAAAAACTTTTATTTTTTAAGCAGTACATATATTTTTTAAATAATTAGATAAAAAAAATTCAATTTCTAGCCAAAAGATTATTCTAAAATTCCATGTAATCTATTTCTAATAATGAGTTGAACCCTTAATTCTTGATTTATATATTAAGAAAAAAAATTGGAACTCAAACTAAATCCAATTCAAACCAAAATAATTGAAATTTAACAATACATGTATTATATTATTTATACTTAACTGTATATTTCATTTAAAATATTTTTTTATTCAAAAGATATCAAAAACTTTTCGAATGAATCATTATTATCATTTAATATATATATATATATATATGTATATATATACAAACATATATATTAAGAATCGAAATTTCTACTCAAAATTTTGCTACATATAATCACTCGTTCAAATATCAAATAACGAGTTATTAGAAATAGGGAAATAAATTAAGGAGTAATCAGAGACTGATTTTTTAACTAAATACAATATTCGGTTACACGATACCTAAAATAATTTTCAGGCATACACAAAATCATTATTTTGATTTTCTTATTATAAGGAACGCATTTTGTATGATATAATTTGTTTATACATGGTAATTCATTAAAGAAAATAATGAATTAAACATGCAAAAATACAGACAAAAGAACAAAATATATAAAAGAAAATAGAAAAGGCCCACTAAGTTTGCACTACTCTCCCGTTGGACAATTATAAAACATACCATATAAATCAAATCAACATTTAATCATTGCCTTACTAATATAACCAAACCAAATCAAACAAAACGTCTATTAATATAAATCAAAAGTGGTGTTTTAATGAATGATGTGGAATGTGAAATTTTGTATTTCACATCAACTACACAAACTCAAATGATAAATGTGGAAAAAACTATGTGAAATACACATACCACATTATTATTCAAAACACCAATTAGAATCTTTATTTTTATTTATTTTGATTATTTAAATTTGGTGGATAAATTTTTTATTGGCTAAATAATTATTATCTAGAATTAAAGTAATATTTTGATTTAAAAAAGTTAAAAACTAAATAATTGTTAGTCTATATATAAATTTAGAACATCATATATTTTAGAATAGATGAAATGCAGATGAATGAACGTTCTTATTTTATTTGGAAGATTTTAAAAGACTGAAATTTATCTTCTTCTTTTTTCTCTCGTTCAATCTTATTTTTCGAACATCGAATTATAGAAGATATTGTCAAATTGAGAGTTTGCTTTATTTGTATATACACGTTATTCTGCCACCTTGTCTTAATTATTAATAAAATCAAATTTTGGTTGATACATATATTATAGTAATATGAAAACATAATAATAGTAGAAAATATAAAGAGTATTACATGCGTGTTTCTCTCGTTCACTTTAAACAAAGTTTTAAGATGAGCAGAGATCCAACGGTCAGGATTGAGTGGAAGATTATTCACATGTGTGATGGCCCATGATTGCGTCGTCACACACTCTATCACCATTATTGCAATGGCGGTCCTTTCCCGCTAAAAGCCATTACTTTTAATTATTATTATGTAATGTTCGCTAAATGCTGATATATTTTTTTTTTTTTGAGAACGACAGATAACTCTAATAAAAAAATCGGGTCTAAATTACATGGAAAATTGGAAAACTCACAAAACCCTTACTCTAGTGGATCGTGCCAGTGTATCAGCGCAATGATTTAAGGCTATAGGAATTGTAGAGAGGGAGAGGCGAGAAAAGGAAAGACGAAGTTGTGCGAACGTCTCCTGATAGGAAAGAAAGGCGGGCCACACATCCGGTCGTTCGAGGACCCTTAGAACCATCTCACAATCCGTCAGCATTTCCACCTCCAAAATTCGGAGTTCTAAGAGAGACTTCATAGCCCATAGAACAGCTTCGATCTCTGAGTGAAGAGCTGATAAACTGCGGTGTATCCCTGTTGCCCCCATGTGAGTTTCCTCCACTAAATCTGAAAAACAAAACCAACCGAGGCTTGTTTGGGGTCTGTTGTTTTCCAGGAAGCGTCCACAAGGCATCTATAGCCAGGGAAACGAGTATCTGTTGTGGATGGATAAGCAAACATTGATCGTGGGACAAGCAAATGAGATGTTGCATGTAAGTGAGAGGATGGCCTATCTCGGCAAGCTGAGGTCCACTCCTTGTATTCAGATCGTGCTTGAGTTATTGTATAACCCGGGTGGATGTCTTGGGCAGAGAAACATTGAGCATTTATTGTTTTCCAAATATTCCATATGATCCATGGAAAACTAGTAGAGGCTTATGTGTCCGGACATCTCCAGAGTAAGTGGTCTAGATTGTACCAAATTAATTTTCCCGGAAACATGTCTTTAGCATAGGGAATACCAGAGATTGTCCAGGTCTGAAAGGCCGGGGGGCATTCAAAAAGCGCATGATTTATGGTTTCCCGTTCTGCACCACATCGTGTGCATCTTGGATCACAAGTTATGCCACAGGTAGCCAACCTCTGGTGAACGAAAATGCAGCCAGTCAAGATTTGTCAAAGAAAAGTCTGAATTTTCTTTGGACATTTTAATTTCCAGATTGTAACAAAAAGCTCTTGAAAGTTCAGACCAAATTGATCCATTCCCCGTGAAGCATCAGATTCCTCAGTATGATACCCCGATTTGACCATTTATCGGCCTGATCTAGTGAAGTGCCATCCCCAGTAGTCGGGTCTTTTATGCCGAGGTATGGGTAAGCCTAGCATTAGTTGTGCATCTAGAGGCGTGAAGTATTGCCTTACTAGAATTTCCTTCCAAATGCCCAATCCTTGGTCTATAAACTGATTAACCGTGAGATCAGGAAACAAACTATTCTCTACTTCCATCGCGGGGCGAGGGTTCGTGTCCGGAATCCAAGGGTCCTGCCATACCCTTATGGATTCTCCGGATCCAATTCGTTTTATTAATCCTTTTAATACAAGTGATTGGGCCGAGACTATACTACGCCATCCATATGATGAATTGGCACGTAAGTTTGAGGAAAGTGGACAGTGTTCTTTATAGTATTTTCCCTGCATGACTCTTGCTAACAAAGAATTGGGTAAATCAAGTAGCTGCCATAACTGTTTGGGTAGGAGTGCAGAATTAAAATCCCCTAGTGTTCGAAAACCCAAACCACCTGCTGATTTGGGCCGGCCTAAGTTTTGCCATCGCATCCAATGGATGCCTTTGTGATTGTCTGAGTTAGCCCACCAGAAGGCTGCGATGGCCGAATTAAGCTTCAGGATCACTGACTTCGGTAATCGATAACAGGACATGACGTAGGTTGGTAATGCTGTTAGGACATATTTAATAAGTATCTCTTTGCCTGCTTTGGACAAGAACTTAGCCGACCAACTACTTATTCGAGCGAGCAATTTCTCATGCACAAAGGCAAAATTTTTTGTTTTTGCGCCCCCAATGTTCTCCGGGAGACCTAAATATGAACCCATCCCTCCGTGATGTTGGATTCCTAAAATGTGATGGATCTCTATTTTCTGATTTACAGAGACACCATGTCCAAATTGAATCGATGATTTATCATAGTTAATTTTCTGCCCTGATATTCTTTCATATTCTGTGAGAACTTGAAGAATTTGGGACGTGTCCTCCTTAGTTGCCTTGCAGAAAAACAGACTGTCGGCAGCAAACAGTAGGTGGGACACCGGTGGGCTAGCTCGGGCAATGATATGCCTGTAAGCAACCCTTGTCGTTCTACTAATTTTATTTTATATGTCAGAACCTCTGTGCATAATATGAAGATATACGGTGACAGAGGATCCCCTTGTCTTAATCCTCGTCGTGGTTTGATATGTCCACTTGGTGTTCCATTTATGAGAACCGAATATTCAACGCTAGTGATACAAAACATAATACGGCGAATCCATGATTCACAGAATCCAAGTTTTCTCAGAAGACTTTTGACAAAGTCCCATTCCACTCTGTCATATGCTTTGCTCATATCGGTTTTTATTGCCACATAGTTTTCTTTGATAACCCTGTTGGTTCGCAGAGCATGTAACATCTCTTGGGCTATCAATATATTTTCCGATATAAGTCTGCCAGCAATAAAAGCTGACTGGGTTTCTGATACCAATTTGAATAAGACTTTTTTTAGTCTTAGACACATAATTTTAGAAATAATTTTGTAACTCACGTTACACAAACTAATGGGTCGAAATTCCGCCATTGTAGTTGGTCTAGGATTTTTTAGGATAAGATACATATGTGTTCTGTTTAAGTCCTTATCAAAATACCCAAATTGCAGGAAATCATTAACTAGGCCTACCAGATCCACCTTAATCGTATTCCAAGAGTATTGATAGAACAAAGCTGTCATCCCATTCGGTCCTGGTGTTTTCCTAGGATCCATTATGAATAAAGCCTCGCGGACTTCCTCCAAGTTTGTATTTTGCATTAGCATTAGATTATCCGACTCTGTTATCTTGGAAGAATCTATCTCAAAAGAGTCAATTATATTACCATTACTTGAGAAAAGACTAGAGAAATAACTTGTTGCTTCCTTTATTATTTCTTCCTCCTTTGTGACCCAAGTGTCACTGTTTGTTTTGAGTCCCACTATGCGGTTCCGGGCTCGTCTTTGTTTTATTTGAGCATGAAAGAAAGCGGTATTACCGTCTCCTTCTTGGAGCCATTTATTTCTGCTTTTTTGTTTCCAATAAACTTCCTCATCTGCATAGGCTTGCTTGAGTGCAAGATTGAGTCTAGTAATTTCCGCTAAGTCATTGGTTGGGAGATTTTGCTGCGATTGCACTTCTGTTTTCAGAGCCTCGATATTTTGTCGTTGGAGATCTATATTTGTACTTCTCCAATGAGATATTTCCTTGCGACAAAATTTAATTTTATCCATGAAAAGTATACCTTGACGATTTACCAGGTGTGACCAGCTATTCTGTATGATTTCCAGGAAGCCTAATTTGCCTAGCCAGCGTTTATCAAACATGAATTGACGAGGCTTCATTCTTTTCTGGTCATTGAAACGCCCTAGTATTGGCCTATGATCCGACCCTATCATACCTAAATATTCGATATCTGATTGCGGGAATATATTGTGCCAATCCGCAGTACGGTAAGCTTTGTCAAGTATACATCTGACAAGACCATTCTTCCTCATTCCTCTCCATGACCAAATGTTCCCTAACCGGGGAAATTCTATAAGACCACAGGCCCTGAGCATGTGGTTAAAAGAGGAGAAAGATGCAGCTGAACGCATGGATCCTCCATCTTTTTCATGATTACCCGTTAATGCGTTAAAATCGCCTATGACTAACCATGGTGAGAGTTGTTTGATACCTTTCCTAGTTAATGATTCCCACACATGATCCCGTTTTTGGGAAGCGGGCTCCCCATAAATAAAAGTGATGTCTATGTGTGTATCATTTTTGAGTATGAATATATCAATCATATTCTTATTTTTATTATTTATTGTAACATTCATATGATCTGAATACAATAGAGCTAAACCACCACTACGCCCTATTGGTTCCACCGTCGTAATCATATTAAAACCCAAATGAATTTGGACTTTTTCCAAAAATAGATAATCATTTTTTGTTTCTGACAAAAATATAAAATCTGGTTTTAAACTTTTCCATAAATCTCTAAGATAGTTTATTGTGATTTTATTGCCTAAACTTTGGCAATTCCAACATAGCAACTTTAACATAACAGAAATAAAGAAAATGTAAAGAATGCGCTTTAAGCATCCTTATTCTGCGGCTGGTTCTCGACCTTGGAAGATTTCAGCATCTTGCGAGGTGACATGCCTTTTACCGCAAGCAGCTTCTTGGAGCTAACTCCGCGAAGGGACATGGAGGATCTAGATTGGACTTTCCTTGTCCCTTGTGTTGGCTTTTTGTGCCTTGAGTCTTGGAAAGTCTGTAATTTAGCCGCAAATTCCTGATGTATCTGAGCCATATCTTTGTCTGGCAGATTTTGGACCTGATTGACAGCAGCCTTGAAGGCTAATGCATCCAAGGCCGACTCAAGGGGATCATCGGCTTGGTTTACCTGCATCATCTCATCCCCTAGTTCTTCCCCCGAGACCATGGTGTGCTCAGGCTCTACTGTGGCTTCATCTGACACAAGCAACAACTCCTCAACATATTCAAATTCATGGTCTGCTTGTTGGCATTGATTCCCAAAACTTACCAGATTCATGGAATCGCTGTTCTGAATCAGCTCCTTGCCAATTGGTTCTACAACTTCTTCCTGAAACAGTGGCCTACGTACCTTATTTGATGAAAGAGACAAATCAATGACAGATTCATCTTTCACAAGTTCAGACCCGTTACCTATAGGAGAAGAACCATGCTTTGGCGCCTCAGCCACTGCTAGTTTTTCTTTCTGTACCAGTTGTTGTGCTGCCCGTTACTGAGCTACCCGAGTCTGTTCTCCTACTCGTTTGGTGCTCATAGTTGTACCAGGTCGCACACCTGCTTTTAACTTCTGTTTACTTCCTAGAATCACACCTTTGAAACTCTTGAGATGATTATTTGATTCATTTTTGCTCCGGGTACCAATGTTCAGGTCAGTTGATTCCTTTTTGGCCTTGTAGCAGCTGCTGGCCTCATGTGTCATACGATGACATAGTGTACAGAAACCTGCCACGCGTTTGTATTCGAACATGATTTTTGTTTCCATACCTTCCAGTTCCAGAACTGATGAGAAGACAAGGGGTTTGGAGCATTGTACAACCACCAGAACCTTCCCTTTAGAGACGTCCAAGCTCACCACTGTGCCTATTGCTTGAGCTACAATTCTGTAGACCTCTTCCAGGCGGTATTCAAACGGGATACCCGTGATTCTCATCCATAGATTTATGACATTCGGATAATCAGCATCGGCAAGAGCCTTCCAAGGTGCATAAGTCACCATCCACTCGTCGAAATTGATCGCTCCGTTTTGCAGAACCCCTTCCAAATCCTTGACATCTTGGAATTCGAATTGGAATCTCCCATTTCCCAGGTTCAGACCTGATACTCGACCTGTTAAGTTCCATAAATGTGGCATTCGAAATATGAATGTGTCCACATTCTGCTTGAGTGGATTAAGACAGCAGCCCATGAGAACCTTGGGACAGCGTGCTAGAAGCGCCGAGTTATCAATTCTGGGAATCGATATTCGCAACTGACGAACTGGGGATTTGGTCTCCATCGTCGTTCTAGATAGATTTATTTGAGACATCCTCGCACAGAAAAGCCACAAACAAAGCAATAGAAAATTTAGAGTCAGAGAGCTTGTTAGAGACAGAGGATAGTAATTTTCCGTAGCAAACATCTCCCAATTTATAGTCAGCTTATGTCTAAGTTGTGTAATAACCATAAGTCTGGTAATTATGGTAACCAACCCGATTCTATATCTCCCAATATTCTCCGAATATATGTGATGCTTGAAAAGGAAGGAAGCTGTGAATAGGTATCTATAATCTTTATTTGTTACCCATGAATAACTGCTGTCGAGATATTCATCAGTACATATTATACTAAGAGTATAAATCCCCCATATTCCTATGAGATGATCTACTTTCCTAAAGAGAGGGATCGGATCTTTACCTTTCCGATTTAGTTGAGTGCATAAGATATACTGAATCATATCCCTAGCAAGCAACAGCTGTGAAGCAAGCCTTATGCTCTGATTTATTAGTATTCGTAAGAATAAGTAATGCGTGGGGATTCCTTTAATATATGAAGCATACCTTTCCAGAATATAATTGAAGGATCTATGTAGCTTTGTGAAATTCACTTGTACTTGAGTAGTACAGTTGCCACGATGAATCCTACTCTGTTTCTTTGATCCGATACCTAGAGATTCTTCTGAGCATGGGAATCCCAAGGACCAATCATAATGAAACAAATCCATCTGAATTAGTCTGCATTTCAGCAAATACAGAATTAGGAGAGATGAGGTCCAATCCGAGTATAGTGAAATCCTCTCACCTATACAATTTCGAAGGTGAGTAGTATTAAACCAGCTATAATCTAACAGCAGGCAGATTATAATTCTAGTAAAACAAGATTGTAGCCAGGTAAGGTGGATCCGCCAACAGACATATTCCCAGAAAAGTCGATCACATATGGTTGAATTATTTAAGTTTTCTACATGTGTCTCATAGCACTAATTACTATCAATTCCTGAGGGTATATATTCAGTATAATTCCACCCCAGGACATAAAGACTCCAATATACCCATTGCATTAACCAGAGTCTGTGACATACTATATGTAATGTCGATCATACATGATATGTAATAGGAAACATTGGAAAAGGAGCACCTGGAATGTGGGTTTCCTTCCTCCTCCAATTGGTTTCCAGAACCATCTTCGTTGCAACATGATCCTCCTTAGAGTGATCTCTCAAAACATTATGTGTGAATCCTTTTTGATGTTCTGTTTGGTAATTTAGAATGGCTGTACATTCCAAGAGCATGTTTCTACCGTACTCTTCCAAGGTTGTGACCTGAAACCAAATAATCTTATTGAGTGTTACAGGAGCCACCAAATTAAAATCTTATGACTTTGGCTTAACTCGCTGTTTACTAAGAGCTAAGCATGATATCCTCAACTCTATAAACATAAAACTACGTAACTTATTCATCACACTGATAGCACATCTAGCCGTCTCTGGTCCCATTACCATGATGGAGCCTCTAAGAATCACATGTGATGCTATTAAGAATTTCCCCGATAAGATACTTAGGTCAAAACTTTTTTCTGTATCGCCACTACTCCACATCCGTGAATGCGAATTGGGTTGGGTCCATTTTAGCGATTGGATTGACACACTTTGCTTAGATTCGCACATCAGAGTTTTGACGAAATCAAGTCGTGTGAAATTAATTTTATCACAACTCTTGATTCCTTTTCTCTGGTGGATCCAGTCGATACACATCAAATATATGTAAACTAGGTATTTGTAGCCGAAGCTACAATCAAAAGTGATGGAATCTATTAGATTTAGGTGAACCATACCTCTTAACGGCGGCGAAACCCTAAATGCCCAATCATCATTTTCTAAGCCCTGGATCTGAGATCCAAAACAAACCGTTAATCTCTCTCTGGATCTCTAGGAGTTGCCGTAAGATCCCCGACGAGGGCGTCTCTAGAGTTCTCCGGTCAAATAGACAAAACAGGTTCGCCTCTTCCCTTCGCACAAGCCCGCCACCGCCGTCCCCCGTTCTTTAGGCCTTCAATAAATTCATTCGACTATTTTTTGATTATGATATATTTAATTAACATCACCTTTTTTGACAGAAATTGACAAGAATCCACGTATAATTGTCAAAATAAGAACATCAACGCTACTTGACAAAATAATCAAGGGGTAGTTTTAAAAATGACATAATTTATGAAGTCAAATACAAATTTCATCTCTATTTTCTTTATAATATATATATATATATATTTTTACAATCTTTATATATTTCTAATTATATTATTTTATTATTATTAATTTTCTATTAAATAACCAACAAAACTTAAAAAATATAAATATTTTGTGAGCATCACTTATTTATAGAAATGTCATCGTCTTCAATATTTTCAACCACCATTAACAATAAAAGAAGATCTCTAAATGCTTGATTTCCAACCAATTTCAGATTTCATAACCCCAATTAACCCACACAAATTTCTATAATGCTACTTTCTCATCAATTTCATACAAAAACTATCTCATTTGCATTTGATTTTTTTTTAAATTCTTAGATCTTTTTGTTTTTGAGTTCTTCAAAGGATAAAAGATTGGGCTTCTTTGGTATTAGCGTGACTCAAATTTCTGGGAAATAATTGAAGGTAAACACAAGCTCAATCTAACTCATGACTATTTTTCCGATTTTTCGCAGAAAGTAGACTTTATTTGAAGTCCACTTTCTATGTAGAATTAAAATGAAGTCTACAAGTCAACAAATGGGTTTCATTTTTCATTTGACCAATATCTTATAGACTTAAAATAAAGTTTACTGGTTTCTCTTTGTATAAGAAAATTATGATGTAGACTTTATTTTAAGTCTACGCAAAAAAGGTTAGTTTTGCAATTGACCAAATGTTGAGTATCCTCGGTAGACTTAATTTTGAAGTCTACACGATAATTCTACCGAGAATTGAAAATATAGACTTACTATGACGTCTACTGAGGTTAGTCTTGCAATTGACTGATTTTGACCTTTTTGTACGAAATCTACATGATAAGTCTACATTGTGTAGATGTCAAATAAAGTCAATTTTTTTTTAAATCGGTTTCAATTAAAGTCTACAATTATGTAGCTTGCGTCATTGCATATACGACGTAATCGATCTGAAAAGTAGACGGCATATGAAATCTATTTAAAAAAAAGTAGATGACAATATGAAGTTTACTTTTACAGAGTAGACTTCATTTGACATCTACAAAAATGTAGACTTCATTTGACATCTACACAATTTAGACTTATCATGTAGATTTTGTACCAAAGAAGTCAAAGTTAGTCAATTGCAAAACTAACCTCAGTAGACGTTATAATAAGTATATTTTTTTTTAAATTCTCAGTACACTTATCGTGTAGATTTTAAAATTAAATCTACCGAGGATAGTCAACATTTTGGTCAATTGCAAAACTAACCCGAATTGAGAGTAGACCAGAGAAGCCTCACCGGAGAAGAGCAAGCCTCACCTGAGAGAGAGAAATCTGCAAAACAAAATCAACCAATTAGAATACAAAGAAGAACTCGTGAAAGAGATGTAAACACAAAGAAAGAGTATGAGAAGCCTCACCGGAGAAGCCTCACCGAAGTAAAGGAGGACGCTGGCGGTTGTTTTATAGAAAGAGAGAAATCTACAGAACAAAATCAAAGCTTTCAAAAGACGAAGAAGAAATTGTGAAAGAGATGTAACACGAAGAAATAGTATGATAAGCGTCACCGGAGAAGCCTCGCTGGAGTAAATGAAGACGCCGACGGTGGTTTTAGAGAGAGATAAATCTGAAAAACAAAATCAAAGCGCTCAAAAGACAAAGAATAAATCATGAAAGAGATGTAAATACGAAGAGAGAGTTTGAGAAGCCTCATCGAAGAAGTCTCACCGGAGACGACGAAGAAGCAGGCGGTTAATGTTGAGAAAGAGAGCGTAGCGTGAATTGAGAGAGAAGAAGAAGACGCCGTCGTTTGTGTTTTTTTCTTACCTTGT
Organism: Lepidium sativum; assembly: GCA_023374145.1. Taxonomy (NCBI): domain Eukaryota; kingdom Viridiplantae; phylum Streptophyta; class Magnoliopsida; order Brassicales; family Brassicaceae; genus Lepidium; species Lepidium sativum. The sequence goes on along the minus strand of JAKUCM010004628.1, from coordinate 2,285 downwards.
TTGTAAAATAACTTATACACCTAGGATAAATTTAAAGTCTACAAACCAAATTAAAAAATATAGACCGTAAATAACGTCTACACAACGTAACAAATTTAAAATGTAGACCTTAATTTAAGTCTACAAACCGTAAGGAATTTAACATGTATACCTTAAATAAAGTCTACACAATGTAAAATTTTAAAAACGTAGACCGTAAATAAAGTCTACAAAACGTAAGAAATTTACAATATAGACCTCAACTAAAGTCTACAAAACATCAAAATCAAATTTAAAAATGTAGATCGTAAATAACGTCTACACAACGTAACAAATTTTAAATGTAAACTTAATTTAAGTCTACAAACCATAAAAAATTTAACATGAAGAACTTAAATAACGTCTACATAACGTAAAAAATTTAAAAACGTAGACCATAAATATATTCTACAAAACATCAAAACCAGATTTAAAATGTAGACCGTAAATTACGTCTACACAACGTAAAAAATTTAAAATGTAGACCTCAAATAAAGTCTACAAAATGTCAAAACAAAATTTAAAAATATGGACCTTAAATCGAATTTACAAAAACGTAACAAATTTAAAATATAGACCTCAAATAAAGTCTAGAAAACGTCAAAACCAAAATTGGAAAAGGTTAATTAAATAAAAAAAATTGGATCACCTAATTAGCAAGAAAACCACGTATAAATGAGTTTTTCACAAGATTAATATAATCAATATTACTACTATATACAAGAATATTAACAACAATAATAATTATATTAACAAAAATGAAATATATCACAAATATAAACTAGAAAATTATAACTAAATGAGTTGTTCATAAAAAAATTGATTCTTTCACTACAATGAACACGAAAAAAAAAAAACTTACACAAATATTAACAACAAAATAAAATATTTCACATATTCACCAAGAAAATTAACAAAAAAAGTTGAAATCTTATACAAGATAATAATGGTAAAAAAAATCAAATCTCTTATAGTAAAGAAAAAACAAATCTTATACAAGAAAACCCAAAAAATTCAAATCTTACACAATAAAATAAAAAAATGAATTTACAACAAAACCAAAATAAAATCAAAGAGAAAAGTAAGAAAAATCTCACTTTTTGAGAAATTTTTGTTATTGGATCAGAAAAATTAGACTTCTAAAATTAAAGAGAAAAGTAAGAAAAATCTCACTTTTTTTTTCAAATAACAAAACGTGAAATTTCTTAAATTTTTTACAACAAATCAAATTGATTTGTTCATATTTTCCCCTAGATCTTAGTAAAACAAAGAAGAAATACGGAGGATGCAAATGAGAGAGAAAGATGGAGGTTGCAAATGAGAGAGGGAAGATGGAGGTTGTAAATGAGAGAGAAACATGGAGGCTACAAATGAAAATTAGGATTTTTTTCAATTTTGTAAAAACACTTTTATACCTAGGTAAATTGTAAGAATAAATTTTAAGCCAATGGACTTAAATTCGTGTAAGTAGACTTAATATAAAACCTACGTGTAAGTAGACTTCACTTTAAGCATACGCGTAAGTAGACTTCATTTTAAGTCTACACTAAGTTTAGTTTAGTTTTATAAAGAACATGATCTTTGTTAGTTTAGTTTCATAAATTTCAATTTTTTTATACTTCTTAAATGCTTATATTTTGATTATGTATACAAATATTTCACCAAAAATATTTTTTATTATTTAACAAAATAAAAATAAAGAAAATCATAAAGTAGATATCAATTGTGCACTACATATGAAGATTACATAAGAGTGGACTTAAATTATATACACCAGAAGGTTATAATTGTAATTGTAATATCTGATTTTTGTTTGTTTCATATTACAAACCAATTTTTAGGTTACTTGAGTCAAAACTCCCAATAATCAAAGATAACTACTTTTTTTCATCAAAACCCTTTTTCTCTTCGATTTTGACTCTACTCATTAAATCAAAAGAAAAATCACTAATGTTAAGGAATATAATAAATAAAAGGCTAATTTTTGAATAATCCTTTAATATTATAAGCTAGAAAATGATTTCTAAAATTTAAAACACAAGAGGAAAAAAAAAGAAAAAAAGTTAAAAAAATATTTGAGACGATAAAATTCTTCAAGTAGCACAGAGAAAGTCAACCAATTCTCTAGATCAGCTACCATCGTTAGTATATCCTTGCAATTAATTGCGAACTCCGTTTTATAAAACTGAAAGGAGAGAAGAGAGGACATAGCTCAGAGAAGAGTTTCGAACTCAACATGTAGAGCAGATAAGCAGCGGCATGTGCCC
>JAKUCM010004627.1:0-31981 GCA_023374145.1 Lepidium sativum | reverse complement strand
GAGAGAGATTTACCTACTAAAATATCACCCGTTTCAACCCACGATCCTAGCATCACAATTCCATTTTTGTCTAAATTTCGGAGTAAACGGCCTTCTAGATGCGGTATTTCTTTAGTGATCCTTTCAGGACCTTGGGTTGTCACATGCGTCTGAATTTCATATTTCCGTATGTGGAAAGAAGTATAAATATCACCATATACTAGACACTCACTAATGAGTACCGCATCTTCAAAATTGTATCCTTCCCATGGCATATAAGCCACTAATATATTTTTCCCCAAAGCGAGTTCCCCACCAACTGTAGCAGCACCATCCGCTAAAATTTGTCCCTTTTTAATGCATTTACCCCGCCGAACCTGAGGTTTTTGATGCATACAAGTATTTTTGTTTGAGCGTTGATACATAATTAATGGAATGCTTAGAGTATCCCCATTGCCCGAAAAAATGATCTTCTCAGTGTCAGTATAAAGGATTTTTCCCTCGTGTTCGGCTATAGCGGGAACCCCTGAATCTAAAGCCACTTGGCGCTCCAACCCAGTTCCAACAATGCACTTTTCGGACCGAGAAAGTGGAACTGCTTGACGTTGCATATTAGAACTCATTAAAGCTCGATTCGCATCATTATGTTCGATAAAAGGAATTAGGGAAGCTCCAATGGAAAAATATTGGAAAGGAAAAATGCTTCGAAGATGAACCTCTTCCCATGCGATAGTCAAAAATTCTTGGCGGTATCGAGCTGGAACAGCCTGTTCTTCTTGAATGCCCCGATTAAGAGCCAAAGAATTTCCTGCCGCTATCATATAATATTCATCTTGACTTGGTGATAAAAAAAGCATCCGTATCCGTGCTTTTTTTGATTTCTCAAAGAGTTCATAAAATGGACTTTCTAATGACCCCCAATCACCAATCCTGGCATGAATTGATAAAGATCCAATAAGTCCAACATTGATTCCTTCAGACGTGTCAATCGGACAAATACGCCCATAGTGACTAGGATGGATATCTCGTATCCGAAAATTAGCAGTTCGCCCTGTTAATCCGCCAGGGCCCAAATAACTCAATTTTCTCCCATGAACGATTTGTGTCAATGGATTAGTTCGATCCAAAACTTGCGATAATGGGTGTAATCCGAAAAAGGATTCATAAGTAGTTGTTAACGGGGTTGAAGTTACCAAATTCTGAGGAGTAGGTATCAATTTATGCCTAATTGCTCCGGATATAGTTCCCTTAACTACATTTTCTAAACGAGCCAGAGCCAACCCGAGCTGGTCTTGTAAAAGATCCGCTACAGAGCGAATCCGTTTATTTTTCAAATGATTCATATCATCAAGTGTACCCATTCCAAATTTCATCCCAATCAAATGATCGGCAGCTGCTAATATATCTCGTGGTAACAAAAATATATTGTTCTGAGGTATATTAAGATTCAGTCTCCAATTAATATTTCGGCGACCAATCCTTCCTAATTCACACCTTTGGTGAAAGAATTTTTTTGTAATTCCTTACATAAGGATTCAGAAAATATTGGATCCCCACCTACACAAGAAAATTGTTGATAAAACTCCAAAATAGCATTTTCTTTTGACCCAATTTTTTTTTTCTCCTTATCGGTCAAGAAAGATAAGAAAATTTCAGGGTAGCAAACATTCTCTAGAATTTCTCTTAGATTCGAACCCATAGCTGATGATAGAACTAGAATAGATATTTTCTGTTTCCTACTCACACGAGCCCATATTCTTGCTTTTTTATCAATCTCTAATTCTAACCTGCCTCCCCAATCTGATATTATGGTGCCGGTATAGACCGAAATCCGTTATGATCCAATTCTGACTGGTAATAGATACCAGGACTTTGCAATATTTGATTGATCACAATTCTGTATATTCCGTTTACTATAGAAGTTCCAAGGGAATTCATTAAAGGAATGTTTCCAATAAAAATTCTTTGTTCTTGCATATTCCTACTGGTTTTCCAAATTAATCCCGCGGATACATATAATTCAGAAGAATATGTAAGTGATTCATAGACAGCATCTCGTTCTTTTATCAGAGGTTCTACCAATTGATATGTTTCCACAAATAATTGAAATTCAATTTCGTGATCTATATCTTCAATTTTTGGAAACTTAGAAAGTTCTTCTATTAAACCCTGATCAATAAACCGATAAAACCCTTCAAATTGTATCTGATTAAATCCGGGTATTGTCGATGTTCCCTCTTTTCCATCCCCGAGCATCTTTTTTGAATTTCCCATTTATCCGTTTATTGAAAAAATCCCATCTCTCATTCTTCACCGAATCATATTCGATCTAGCAATAATGGAATTTCTATTCTGTTTACTGAATCACATGAAATTTTATCCAACTCCAAGATATATGGAATGTATGAAAGACGTATGAACGGAGACTAGATTCAATTGGAATTTTTTATAAGAAAGAGATCCAAATGGAACAGAATTGAGAAATACCGCTGGAACTTATGGAGTTTTGTAAAGACTAGAAAAAAAAAGTAATTTCATTTTCACCTATGATATTACATATTCAAATTCGATTGCATACCATAAAAAAATGTATTCATGATTGGATCTATTCGAGCAGATAAACATATAATAAATAGAAAACTTTTTTTTATTTATAAATTTTTTTTATTATTAAAATAAAAAAAGAATGCACAGATATATATGTCTCTTTTTCTTCTTTTATTCTGGTACAGTTCTATTTGGGACAGCGCATGCTGTGCTCTATCAAAAATTAAATTTTCTCTTCAATGTATTCAATGAAAAATTGAAATATAAAAATTTATTCAGAATTACTCCTCAAAAGCACCCCTAAAGAGATAAAATACCCCATTATAGAGCTATAGCTCTATAACACAACGTAACGTATGTTCTGATTCTGGGGTTTACATATACTCATCATTACTGTTATAATTGAAATTGAAGAAGATTTCTTTTTTATTGAAAAAACTCAATATAGATTAGTTAGAAATCCATTTCTAATGATTTTCTTAATATTATTAGAAATAAAAAACTGTAGATTTGAATTTTAATTCAAAAATGGTCCTGAATTTACAGTCAATAGTTAATGGTTCCGGTTTGTACTGGATTCTCTGTTTTGTGACTGAAAATCTATATATTTTTTTCGGAGTTGAAAAAAAAAAAGATAAAATTTGAATCTAGTTTCTATCGTTTTGGCGGCATGGCCGAGTGGTAAGGCGGGGGGACTGCAAATCCTTTTTCCCCAGTTCAAATCCGGGTGCCGCCTCAACAACAGACTTGAAATCCCCTATTATAACAAATATAACAAACGTAGGAAAAGACTCTTGATACTTTTTGTGATTCTAAGCCCCTGGCTCTCGAGGTTCTATATCTCTAACCTAAAGTTTTGCCTATCAGATTCAACGAAAACTTAAAGTAGTGGAGGGAAATCCGTAAATCTTTACTTGCCACACTACTAAATTAGTTCCACTTACTGAGTCTTCAATTAGATTGGATAGCCAGAGAGGGAATTAAATTAATAGTTTTGGAAAGGACCCAAGATACTTTAGATACAGACTCATGAAAGTTTCGGAATGCGCAGACATTCAATCAATATTAGATTAGATGAAGAATTGCCGTTCATTTTACTTCCAAAAATAAAAAACGAAAAAAGAAAGAAAAAGTATTATTCTTTCTAGATGTGAGTCAGATTCCTTGGATACTTCGAAAAGTGTTCGTTTGCTTGTGTTTACATCTTGTCGATTCTACTAGAAATTCTATAATTAAGAATAACTCATTATAAGATAAGTGGATTTTTTGGAGTAGTTCATCAATGGTGACCAAATACCTCTCCCTTTTTTGACTCTGCACCAGTGATTTCACTATTATTAGTGAACAATAATGGAATAGTTTCTTCATAGAAATAGGGGACAGAATTCACATGGATATAGTAAGTCTCGCATGGGCTGCTTTAATGGTAGTTTTTACATTTTCCCTCTCTCTCGTAGTGTGGGGAAGAAGTGGACTCTAGTGGACTCTAGAAGTACTCTTAATTGCGGTAATAATCAAACTCTATCAACCTGTATCAATTGTTTTAGTTTTCTAGACCGTTCGGCAATTTTTTTTGGATTTAGGTTTTATTGACTCATTTTCTATTTTTATATCAGGGTTTACACGGTTAACCATTCATGGGGTAACCCCCTTTCGAAATTTGACGAAGTTTCCATCGAATTGGGATTATCTGTATTAAATGGATCAAACAAACAAATGAAATTGAGAAAGTATGTACATCCATTTCATATTCTATTTCATTTATATTGACGTTTCTAAAGAAAAATAGAGATATAGGTGGATTCCTTTATATTAAGATATTTCACTTGTATCTTTATACATTACAATAACCATAATGGCTAGTTATGGTAGAAAGAGATCTCTTTCTACCATACTAGCGGGCCCTTAGGATACTACTACTACTGAGTCTAAGGCATTCCTTTCATTTAAGACGAGAAATTTAAATCCTTTTTTTTTTTCATTGATAGTAAAATTGTATTCAAATTAATCATTTTGACTAACCGTTTTGACGTAAATTATAAGCAAAAAAGCAGTAGGAACGAGAATGAAGAGTGCAGTAGCAATAAATGCAAGAATATTTACTTCCATAATTTAATCGTTTATTATTATTTTTTTAATATCTCGGGATTTAATCCCATAGAGATGAGAAATCTTTCGCTTGTAAACTCACTCAGATGAATTAGATTTCGATGATATCGAATGAAATAAATATCATGAATAACAATATCGGAGCTATAAAATCGATTCATCGTCAAGAATTTAATAGTATAACATAGGAAGATCTTTTATCCACACCGAATACATAATGAGATTCTTGATTCAATCAAAAAATATTTATTTATGATTATTTTTCCCCGCTTTCTTTTCTACAACCTAGTACTTTACTTTCCTTGTACAATCATCTGATGAAGTATCATAAAAAAACCTTTTCTACTTCGATTGTTTACAAAAAGAGTTTCTAAAGAACCTTGAATAAACAATAGAAATAAAATAGAGAAAACAAGTACGAAGTTCACTTTGAAATTTCAAAACTTTTTTAAGGGTCTATCATCTTTTTGGAAAACAAAGAAAGGGAATGTGACAAAAACGAGTCCCAGTAAAAAAAAAAAAACGAAAATATTCCAAAAATGAACTAGTTAAATTTTCTTACGAGTTTTTTCTTCGACATCGACTCTAATCTTTTAAAAGAGCATATTCATTAGGGAAGACTCATTTTATCTTTATTTTTTAAATATCCTCTTTCCTTGGTTGGATTCGAACTATTTTAAATTCCTTGACTTCATAGAAAGAAAAGTATATATAGGTACTCTTGGCAAATGTATTATACGCTATCCTATTCCATTTTCCTACACGAATTAATGGGAGATCTGTTGACAAAAAGTGGAAACCCCATACAGTATCTCTTTCTTGAAGTGTTGAATGCTCTGAATAATTAATTTACATATGTCTCTCTATCATCAATTGGTGCTAGTTAAAACAAAGGAAAAACCCCTTTCTTTTGCTTGATGAAAAAAGCAAAATAAAACAAAAAGATAAATGAAACCGTTTTGATCCCCTTGCCCAGAAACTAAAAGGGGAGTTGATGTCTTTTTTTTTATTGAATCCGCCGGGACTGACGGGGCTCGAACCCGCAGCTTCCGCCTTGACAGGGCGGTGCTCTAACCAATTGAACTACAGTCCCATGGAAATCAAGTGGGTAGCTTACATATTCCTTCTTATGATTTCATTTTAATCATTTCAGTTTTAGATTCAAATTATTGTTTTGTAACAAAGAAAGTCACAAGTGATATATTGATATCTATATGGATATCACTTTAGTGATAGCAAGACGGATTACAGGTAATCCTTGCATTCTTATCAAATCGATTGATAATCTATTTTTTTTTGTAAAAAAAAAGATTATTTTCTCGCCTCTGTTCATTAAAGTTTATATTTAAAGGATCCATATCGGGATCCTTAGCAAGATCAAGATCGGCATTTTTTATGGAAACTCAAAAGTAACTAGACACAAGAAATAAAGAAAAAAGTGAAGTCGAAATATCAATATCCCCTGAAATTTTACTTTTTTTCTTACCCTTATCTGTCATTAATGATATGCAAAACATAAAAGGTTATGCAGACAGCGAATTATTGGGCCGAGCTGGATTTGAACCAGCGTAGACATATTGCCAACGAATTTACAGTCCGTCCCCATTAACCGCTCGGGCATCGACCCAGGAAGAATCTATTCTAACTTTATGGATAATCCATGATCAACTTCCTTTCGTAGTACCCTACCCCCAGGGGAAGTCGAATCCCCGCTGCCTCCTTGAAAGAGAGATGTCCTGAACCACTAGACGATGGGGGCATACTTGAGCACTTGAATTTATATCCGGTCCACATGTCAAAGACTCTTCTCACTCTCTTCAATTCGTACGCGTGCGCCTAATAACTTGTTCTTAAGATATTATTCCTACAACTTCTCCCTCACGTTGAGGTAACCTTAACTATCTTTGTCATTTACCATTTCATGCTTGGATATAAGTAACCAAAACAAAAAAATCAACATCAAATATTTTTTATAATATATGTGATATATCAAACTAGTCCTTGATATAAAGTTGAGTTTGTGACTTTGACCATTTCCACCATTTTTGTAACTTGTTTTTTGGTCAGTTAATTGCCATTTGATCAGGTCCACATATCAAAGACGTTTCATACTCTCTTTAATTTCTAAGTTTCAACTTAATAACTTGTTCTTATTACATTGTACAGCTTCTCCTCCACGTCGAGTTAGCCTTAACTTACGATGTCTTAGTAAGAAGAAATTTATAGTCATGTTCTAGCCATAGTCAATATATATCAATTTTTCCGTTATATTTACATACTTTTAATCCTTTTTTATCACTCTCCAATTGTAGTCATAGTCAATAACACACGGTTGACTTGAAGTTCGTTCCGTTACCTTATTAAGAAAGTAGGAACTACTTGGGAACTACTTGGGAAGTCATCTCTTTACTTAACGAACTAACCACTCAGGGATTCAAATCCACGATACTCCTACCATCTGCTTGATCCAGTTGTATGATATCTATTTCTGACAGCATTATAATATTCTTTCAGCAATGAGCTCACAAGTCACAGACGGCCAAACATCAACTTGGTTAAGACTTGAGTCAACCGTGAAGTTGTCCTTCGACACTGACTCTGGTCTTCTCCCCCTAGACCCGAAGTTCACGTTCTGTTTTTACTTATTTACCAAAAAATGATTTTTATAAATATTGCTTCATATAATATCACCTCCAATACGTCCAAACCTAACCATTACCAAACAAACCAAATACAAAAACATCAACGAAATGTCTTCATCGAGGCGAGAACAAGAAGTAGTTCAACATTGTAGCCATATCCATCCATTAACGGTGCTTACCGTAGATGACTTCATATGCGACGGCTGCAACACCCACGGCAGTGGACGGACCTACTGCTGCGTCAATTGCGACTACCATCTTCATGAATACTGTGCCATGTGTCCCCTTACAGTCCTCAGCTTTATTTATCCACAGGAGCTCCGGCTAGTCGTGAAAGGACCAGAACGTAAGGCTTGCGATTTCAATGTCCATCCACTCTGCACAAGTCTGCCTCAACAGGTGAACCACGGGCCTCGCCAGGCTCATCCTTTAAAGTTGAGTCATTCGGGACTAAACAAGAATTGCTCGGTTTGTCATGGTGTGATCCGATCTTGGCGATACAAGTGTGGTCCATGCGGATTAGATATTCACATGGAGTGCGTTAATTCGTCAGGTCAGGGTCAAGTGCCACGTCGCACTAAAAGAAAAAGAGCTCTTGGTGTCTTGAAGTTCATACCGGTTGAAGTTATCCGCCATATCATCACTTCTTAGCCAAGCTACTAAAGCCAATAGAGCGGTTCACTTTGAGATTGGCACAGCTGTGACGTTATTTAGTTGATTGTGTTTTGTCTCTTACTTTCTATTTAATTCATTTACTGCGTGTTAACATCTTCAACTGTAAGCAAGTAAGCAACATACTACGACAATCTGCATCTAAACTTCGTGGCAATGGTTCCCGCATCGAATATTATTGAGGCAGCAATATATAATCTAAGGAAAATACAGAAAACGTAGGAGAACCAATTATTGAACCTCTCTGTAAGAAACAAGTTGCATTACTAAAGAAATGATCTGCACATTCAATGATCAAATCAGCTGAGTCTCATATCTCACCGTCCCAAAGTTTCTCAAGACTCTTGTAAGGACTCGTCTCATGAACAAATGACATTCCTTTCACCAACCTACCCTGTAACATTAAAACAAACATCTTCAATAATCGAGAACTCAAGCGTGTGAGAAAAGTAAAAGAATGCGACCTATTTAGACTGCAATGTGCAGAAAGTCACACATACCTGTTCAATCTCAAAAAACTTTGAAAACATGTCACTGGGTATGGACCAATTGAAAACATCGAAATTCTGTTTGATCCTTTCTTCATGGGTGCTTTTTGGAAGAACACTATGAGCCATCTGGAGACCCCAGCGTATTGCAACTTGTGCAGGAGTCTTTCCAAGCTTCTCAGCAACACCAACAAGAATAGGGTTCTGCAGAACATCGCTCTCGAGCCATGTTGTCCCTGGAGATCCCAACGGAGAGTATCCCTACAAGAATATCAAGTAAAGTTAACTTCCGAGATCTCTTGTTAGTTTTCATAGAAAGATAAGACATGTTTGTTCTGCATACTGAGAGGTGAACGCCTTTAGACTTGCAGAAATCCCTGAGCATGGTTTGCCGCCAAGATGGATGACATTCGACCTGATTAACAGCAGGAGGGATGCGAGCCACCACCATGAGATCTGCGAGTTTCTTGGTGGAGAAATTACTCACACCAATAGCTCGAGCCTTGCCCGCATCAACGAGTGCTTCCATTGCTTTCCATGTGCTAGAAATGTCAGTGGGCATAATGTTCTCTGGTTTAAAGCCAATGGAACCTTTTTTGAGGCAAACAGGCCAGTGAATCTTCAAAAGGATGACACCAACTTTTGGTTAAACGAAATTGTTCTAAAATCGCCAGAAGAAGTCAGGTAAAATAAAGTTAACTCTTTGAGCAATATCTCACACAAATCTTACGACTATTAACATAAGCAGTAATGTACATGATTGATAAGCCACATATATAAGCCTGATTCAGGTAAAGTAGCAAATCAATTGCTGCAAGTTTTATCTGAGAAAAACGCACATGGATAATCGTCCAAAGGGGAAGAAAAAAAGTTTTTCTACCATATTACTTACGAGATACAGATCAACATACTCAAGCTGCAGATCCTGTAAAAGTTCTAGTGAGTGCCTCTGGCACATCTTGAGGAGAATGTTCGGTACACCTTTCATATGGGTAGGTAACCACGTTAGAAGCTATACAGACTTATACAACTGATTATAAAAGAAAAAGAAAAATCTATAAATAAAGCACAGTGATGCAAAATACCAGAGTTTTGATGTAATGAACAATTCCTCACGCTTAACAACTCGATCATCAAACAATTTTTTAAGTACTACCAAATCATACATTGTTAGTTAATGACATGAAAATTAGTAAAGTACAGAAAGCGGCGAGTCTACTATTGCTAGATTCAGAAAAACAGGGACCATATCATCAAGAGAAAATTGGATTTCTTTGTCATGGAAATAGAGAGATACAGTCCATCACTCAGGAACTGGAAATGAGGGGAATCGTAAAACGAAGCAATTAAGGACAAGCAGAGATAAGCAACGCATTGTTATACACAGAACATACTCTTTTTGGCTCCAAATCTCATGAAAATCAAGCAGAGTAACACAACTACCAAATTGAACTAAAAGAGGACACTTTTCTTGAACCAATACAACTTAACCAATAAATTTCAAAACTAACAGGAACGAGAACCACAAATCTCAAACGAAAATCTACTAGCTTCATGAAACAAAAGATGAGTTTGGTTACCTCTTTTTCATTGCCATAGACTTGAGCACAATCAATGTGGCGATAGCCGATCTGCATACGAAGAAATAATCTCCAGTATCTTCCCGATAAAAGGGTAAATCAATTAAGGTAGAATGACCAACTCAAATCAGTGACTGATCAAATCACCAATGGAATCGGAAAAAAAAAACTGCCGGAAAAAAGTAGTTAAGGACCTTAACAGCAGCGTCGACGGCCGCTCCGACGAGACCAGGATTGGACTGCCACGTTCCGAGACCGACAGATGGTATCTTCGCTCCGGTGTTGAGCTCAAAAAATCCGATTTCGTTCGCCATTATAAGAGAGCTACACGATGTATATCACCTGAAATGGACACTAATCTTAACTGCCACTATATTATCAAATTTATAATGAGGCTTGTCACACTTTTAATCTAACTGCCATTCATATTTTAGTATTTCTATTTTAATGAAACACACTTATTGAAAAAGAAAAAGAAGGTTTCAATTTTGTCACCTTAATCAGATACACTAATTGATATGGAAGGTTTCAATCTTGTCTCACTCACTAAAACATTCGACGGCAGCTGCATTTTTTTCGATTTCACGAGAGCTTTCTTCTTCGTTTGGTTCAATTTATTACAACTTTGTTTCGTTGGTACGATTGGTTCAATTAGTACAGTTGGTTCAATTAGTACAATTGATTCAACTTAGTACAAATTTGTCTCGATTGGTACAATTGGAATTTTTCTAAGCAATGTAAAGGTTTCAAAACACATAATGAAAAATAAAAAATGAATAGAACAAGAATTTTTTAACTTTTGGAAAATATTTTGTGTTTTTCCACAAAACATTAGTGTTGTATAAGTAGTCTTATGTTAGTTTTCATGCATTTACTAAGCGAAAGATATGAATACTATTAATTCGAACATATTGTATTGTCGAAACGTCTTAACTGTTAATTAAATTAGGAATATCAGAAGTCCAACAACAAACATTTTATTCTTTATAGAGTCCAACCACAAAAATTAAAAAATGGTCAAAGTACAACTATGTGGACTAGTGTACAACTGCTCTACATCCATTTTTAAAAAAAAAATTGAACAAAGAGTGGCGGGAGATTTCAAAACTGGAAGTTGAAGCACCTGCGAAGGACAAAACAGAAAGAACAAGTGCACATGTTCCAGAAGATGACAAGTCTAGACATGTTAATACAGGCGATGCCCCGGTAAGCCAATCCCCACAAGACTTAAAGTTGCTTCAAAACAAAATCAACAGTTGTTTCAAACTGTCAAGTTCTGGATACAAATCTTGACCCTTTCTAGCAAACTTTTTCGCTCCGTTGTAATTATTTTTGAAAACTTTCCTCTTAGCAATATCCATTGCTCTTACAACTTTTTCCTTGTTGCATTCCATGTATTTGTTTATCAGAAGATCGTCAAACAAATTTTTTTGTAGCGACTTAGCAACCTATCTCTACGGAATATCAAGCCAAAAGAAAAACAATGGTTCAAAAAAATATAAAACAGAATAAAAAACCATAAATGCAAATGACATAAGATGAAAGAACATGACCTTAGCAACAGATCTCTAAAGGTAATGCATCTAAAAGCCACAAAATAATACCACACAATCACAAACAAGTGTGCAGCAATATGAATGAATATAATAAATTTATAAACAAAGAAGAGACACACAAAACTCATATAAGTAGAATCTCTGGAGAATTTCGTGTAACTAAACATCTTACGAGAGAATAACATCGCAATACAAGTAGGCGAAACCATACATGGAAATCACCAAACCAAAATTTCAAGTCCTTAGCACTAGATTTATAAAGTTATTGTATCCAAAGCCACAAATTATCACACAAACCACAATCAAATTTGCAGAAATCCGGGTGAGTATACCTAGGGCAAACAGAACCCATCTTTTAAGGAAAAGAAGAACAAAAATAATCTTTGGGAATTTCCAAGAAAAGCAAAAACAATCCGTTTGGCTTTTTTTATTGTTATTTTTCGTCTAAGAGCCTCCATTAGATTTATTGATGGAAGTGCTCTAAGAGCAACCAAATGAAGGGTTCTCTTATGGGTTCTAAACAATAAAAAATAATTAAAAAAAATAAAATGAGATGAGAGTGGTGAGAGAGAGTTCTTATTAAAGTGTTTGTAGACCACCTCCAACCTTGTATTTTGTTGAGTCTTTTAACCAAAAAAATTATTAAAAGAATAGAAAATGAGGTAAGAGAAAGAATGGGAGTTTCTTATTTAATACTTTCTAGAGATTTATCTATAAACACTCTTAAGCCAAATTGCATAATTCTATTTAAGAATCTTTTTAAAAAAAAATTAAATAAAAATCTAAACTCTTACAAAATATTAATATTTTATGATAGAGAACTTCTAATTAACATCTTATGACACATGTCATATTATAAATTGTCATTTTTTTAGAAAAATAAAATAAAATTTAATTATCAAAATCAAATAAATAAAATATTAATATTTTTTAAAGAGATTCTTGTGGTCTTTTACCTTTAGAGATGATCTAACTAACCTTAATAGGTATAGACCCACAAAAATGAGACAACAAAGAGTTGCTTATAGCCCATAATTATAGTGACGCATGGGCCTTATTCATCGTTTGAATGTTGTTTGTTATAAGAAATGCAAGTAATGTTTATATTATTTGTATAATTTGCAAAACTAAATGTTTATACTTCGAAGATAATTTACAAAATTACAACAAGGAAAAAGGAGGGAGACGATTTATAAATTACATGTTGTTGGGCAGTGAGCGACTTAGTTTATACATTAATATTCTTACATAAGCTTTCGTAATTGTAGACGACACGTCCCAATTGAAAGCCAGTAATGTAATAGAACATTTCAACTTAAGTTCATGTAAATTATCAACAATTTGAAACAGATAGTTTATAACATAAATGACATTTTCCTCCGTGTGTAATCATCATCTAACTCTTCAAAGTCAACGAAAACAATAAATTTTCTTATCTATAAGACCACTAGACGGTTATATATTGCACATATCTTACTTGTAAATGAAATAACCAAAACCGTTCTCCCCAAAATGGCAGGTGAGATGTCTCAGGGTCCAACAAAATGGAAGACGATTAAGCATTTCACGCACAGCCATCCGTTGACTCAAGTGAATGGTATTGGCACATACATGTGCGGTGGTTGCAAACTGCACGGTGAGGGCAAGAGCTATAGGTGCAGCGACTGCGACTACAATGTCCATGAGTATTGCGCTGCATGTCCTAATATCCTCAGAAACTCATGTCACGGGCCTGATCATGAGCTCAAACTATACAGTGGTCCTGCTCTCATGACCGTACGCTCATGTTATGTTTGCCGAGTTTACATCCAAGGAATGTTTTACAAATGCAAGCAATGCAACTTTGAGTCTCATCCACTTTGCTCAGTCATTCCAATGCATGCCTCTTCTCCTAAAGCAGCGAGTGGCAATCCACATATGCTTTGGTCTGTGCCACATACTCACGGTGGTCATCATCAACATCTGGTCATGAACTCAGGGTCTCCAAAGGCAGATTCCAAAGGAGGTTCAAGTACGCCTAAGAAAAAAGGGAGAGTTCTTAAAGGCGCCAAGGTTGTACTAGGTGTTACTGCTACAATAGCAGCCCACTTGATTGTTGCATCAGTTACAGGGATACCTTAAACAAAGAGTTATTCCTATGTGATTGAATTTTATATTTGTTGATGACTTAACTATGGTGTGTTTTCATTTATTGACGTTGTTGCATGCTGCTCTGTTTTTCATTGATGTGAATTTTGGTTCAATGATATCACTGTTTATATATTCCATACGAAAAGATCTCTACTACAAACCCATATTTTTTAATTCTGTGAATGTCTAGGAGTCTTTTTGTTAGCATGCGATTTTAAGGATAGTTAAGTTCCATTTCGAAATTGGCTACACAAAGAGAAGAATGATTCAGGATCCTTATAAATTTTGAAATTTTATTCTTTTCTTTAGGGATGAGAGATTCAGAATATGTTGTCTCAAAGTTACAATTGTTTGACACATTCAATTTCGATTAAACAGTATATCAGTGACATGTCTTTTCTGTAACATCCATAAGAAAGTGACATGTTCATAATTAGGAGAAATAAACATCTCCCATTATTTGACAAAACAACTTGATCAACTGAATATCATATCTCTCAATCCCATAATTCTTCAAGAGACTTGTAAGGGCTTAGTGTCTCATGAACAAGGAAGGCACCCTCCATTAGCCTAGCCTGTAATAAATCCAAACACACAACGTTCAATTATAGATCAAGATGAGGAAAAGCAGAGCAACTAAGTTCATGCGCATGTCATGTGAACGTACATGTTCAATCTATTAACTTACCAAACATGTCAACAGGTATTGACCAGTAGAAAACATCAAAATTCTCTTTGAATTTTCCTTCATTGGTAGTCTTAGGAAGCAAGCACCCTGTGAGTCACAGTGTGCTTAATTAACAGTCTGTGAGCCATTTGGAGTTCCCAGCGAAGCGCAACTTGCGCAGAAGACTTTCCGAGTTTCGCAGCAACCATATTCAGTATCGAATTCTTCAGAACATCACCCTTAATCCACGTTGTTCCAGGAGAACTTACTGGCGAATATGCCTGCAACACATATTGAATCAAATTATGTATAACTGAGAAAAAAAGTAAATGAATCGTTGAGATGAGTAGTAGTAGTAGTAGTAAGATACTTACAGTGTGGGGAACTCTTTTGGATTTGCAAAACTCTCGTAGCTTGGTTTGTCGCCAAGAAGCATGATATTGGACCTGATTAACAGCAGGAGGATGATATGCCCCTTAGATGTTATGTGAGGAAGAGAACAAAGAAGGCAAAGCCTCTGGATGCAACAGAAGGTTTGGATACGTTTTCTAATAAGGGAAAGCTTTGGGTGGAAGAAGAGGGTTTGGTGCAGGAAGATAAGAGGCAAAGCATGGGTCTGAAAGAAATGGTTTGCAAAGAACATGAAGAAGGAGAAAGACTCTAATCCAGATAGTGACTTTGAGATCTTTCTCAGAGAAGCGAAAGAAGAAGAAAAAGACGAATTATAGAGAAGAGCTAGAAGGAAGAAAGAGGAGCGAGAAGATAAGAATTGGTCGTTGCGAGTCGTTAGGAGTTGGTTAAGCTTGAGAGGACCTTTAAATACACAATTTGTAATTTCACAAGATCTTATCGATACAATTTCTGGTTATGTGATTTGAATTGACAAATTGTGGTGACGATAAGAGTTTAACTTCAAAAATCTTATCAGTTGGTGAGGTGAGCAAGGCTTCAGAATGCCAGTATTGACGAGATCATCAGAGTCAGTGGTGAACGGAGAAGTTGATGTTTCTCAAGTCGCAGAACAAGTGAAGAACGTGGCCAAGGAGTTCTTACAGTCGAAGACAGATACGAAAGAGCGTTTAAATTCGTTGGACAATCGAGTGGAGCAAATCTTCCATATGCTACAGGAGATGCGTGAGCGAGCTCATGTTGAGGAACTTGAGAGGGTTGCCGAACCGGTTCGCGTGTCAGAATCTGTACAAGATAGGCGTGTAAGTGCATCTATGAGCAATAGAGAAACAACCCTCAAGAAGATCGACTTACCTGTGTTTGCCGGAGTCGATGCGTATTCGTGGTTGAGCACAGTGGAGCGTTTTCACTCACTTGGTAAGTACACTGACACTCAAATGTTGGACTTAATATTCTTGAGTCTATCGGGGAATGTCTTAAGTTGGTACAACTATGAAGCATTAGATGCTCCGTTTAAGAATTGGATTGATTTTAAAGAACGATTGTTGCTGCGTTTTGCTAAGTCTACAGATACATCCCCTAAAGATAGGTTGTTTGCAATACAACAGACATGGTCCACAGAAGAATATGTACATGAGTTCGAAGACTTGGTGTTTCAGGTCCGAGGTTTGTCACAGGAGGATAAAATCTCCATTTTCTGGGAGGGACTGGAACCGCAGCTGAACCAAGTGATCAAGATGCTAAAACCACAAGGATTTAGAGCCATTATAGCATTAGTGCTGGAAATGGAACCTTCGTTAATAGTACATGTTTTTAATGCGGCTCTCATGATCGAGAATGGTTTGCCAGTAGCTGTAAAATGGAGACAAGAGGTTACGAAGAAGCAAGCTTCAAGTAATCAGTCTTGGAGGAAGAGCATGTCAGTGCCCAAAGGCGCATCATCAGGGAACAAGACTCAGTCCAGTGTTGGTTCGGTTAACATCAAAGGGCGCAGAGAGTTATCCCCCGTGGAATATGCGGATAGAAGAAGATGGAGAATGTGTTTTCGTTGTGATGAACCCTATGGTCCAACACATTAATGTAAGCAAAAGGAACTGCAAGTGATATTGGTGGTGGAAGACACATAACTAGTTGTGAAGAGTAGCCATTTGGAAGAAGCAGAAGAATAAGATATTGTGTTCAGACCACAATGTTCTCAACTATCTTTAAATGCTTTCCTGGGTATTGAGACAGTGACGACAACAAAGCTGAGAGGGAAGATTGGGTCAGCGGAGGTAGTAGTAATGTTAGACAGTGGAGCAACACACAATTTCATGTCTCCATCTGTGCTACAACAAACAAAGTTGACAGCAGTGAAATCTCCAAAAGTTGAAGTGTTATTGGGTAATGACATCATTGTCAAAAGTTTGGGAGTGTGTAACTCAGTCAAGTTTACATTGTCTGCGTGGGAGTTTCAAGTGGATTTCATTACTCTAGAATTAGGCAGCGTGGATATAATATTAGGCATCAAGTGGTTGCAGACTTTAAGACGTTGTGAAGTGGATTGGAATAAACATGAGTTGGCCTTTTGGTATGAAGGAGAGTTTGTGACACTAGAAGGAGACCCATAACTTCATTTGGATTTCATTCCAAATGGGAAACAAAGGAGAAAATCAAAGCAAGCATTAGGTCAATATCATCCGGAGGTGTAGAACTAGAAAAGTCAGTCCCTCGTTCCATTCAGCTCACACAATTATTGGAACAATTTGCAAATGTATTTCAAGAATCAACGTCTTTACCTCCTATAAGAGGTTATGAACATGCAATTACCCTTATACTTAAGGTGCAGCCATATAGATACCCTCACGCACAGAAAGTGGCAATGGAGGAGTTAGTATCACATATGTTAAGCAGTGGTATTATAAGAAGAAGTCACAGCCCTTTTTACAGTCAAGTATTGTTAGTTAAAAAAGAAAGGTGGAGGGTGGAGATTTTGTGTGGATTTTAGGGCATTGAATAGAGTCCTAATATCGGATCGTTTTCCAATACATGTTATTGATAAGCTACTAGATGAGTTGTCATGAGCATGTGTGTTCACGAAATTTGAAATTAGGTCGGGGTATCATCAAATACGGATAAGAGAGCAAGATATAGAGAAGACGGCTTTTCAGAACTCTAGATGGACATTATGAATTTTTAGTAATGCAATTTGGTCTTACTAACGTCTCAGCAACATTTCAAAGTCTGATGATTGGCATTTTCCGCCCTTACTTAATACGTTTCATTTTAGTATTCCTTAACGACATTTTGGTATATAGTTCAGGATGGACAGAGCATTTGAAACATGTGGAGCAAGTATTGGAGATTTTGAAGAAGCATCAGCTTTATGCTAATGAGAAGAAGTGTGAGTTTGCTCAGTTTTCACTCGAATATTTGGGACACGTTATGTCAGGAGAAGGTGTGGCAACTGACCCGCACAAAACTTTCGCAATGGCGAGTTGGCCAACACCGACTAATGTGAAGAGTTTGCGCAGTTTTCTGGGATTAACAGGGTATTATAGACGGTTTATTGAGCAGTAAGGAGTGTTAGCACGCCCTTTGATGACATTGCTAAAGAAAGACAAATTTGAATGATTGCATCAAGCTCAGATTGCGTTTGATACTTTAAAGAAGAAAATACAGTTAGCTCCTGTCCTCGGCTTACCTGACTTGAATCTCACTTTCATTGTGGAATCTGATGCATCTGGTTTCGTGTTGGTAGCTGTATTAATACAGGTACACAATCCCATTGCGTATTTAGTTAGTTTTACCGATAAAGAACAGAAGAAACAAATTTATGAGAGGGAATTAATGGCAATAATGTTGGCCATCCTGAAGTGGAAAGATTATTTGATTGGTAAATAGTTCTTGGCAAGAACTGATCAGAGAAGCTTGAAATTTATGTTGGAACAAAGGGATGTGTCTGGGGATTATCAACGATGGTTGATTAAGTTGTTAGGGTATGAATTTGATATTGAGTATAAACCAGGATTGGAAAATAAAGTTTTTGATGGGTTATCTAGGAGCTCGATAACTTCAAGTTCTAAGGTTACTAGACAATTATTGGCTCTCACAGTACCTCACTCATTGTATTTGGAATCAGTGTACAAAGAGTGTGAAGATGAAAAGTAAATTATACAAATAATCAGAGCTGTCAATAACGGCGAACTGAAATCAACGTCGTATTCAGTATGTGATCGTAAGCTGTTCTATAAAAACATATTGTATTTTCCTAAACACTCTGTTTTGATACCAGTCTTGCTCCAAGAATTTCACGATGGATTATTTGGAGGACATGGCGGTATCCTTAAGACTTTAAAGAGGGTTCAAACGCAGTTATAATGGAAGAGGATGAAATAAGACATTCAGAAATATGTACCATAATGTTTAATCTGTCAGACACACAAGTATAGTACACTTTGTCCAACTGGTCTCTTACAACCATTGCCTATTCCTGATAAGGTATGGTATCATTTATCCATGGACTTCATAGAAGGATTGCAACTTTCGCAGCAGGTGAATGTTATTCTAGTGGTAGTGGATCGGTTGAGTAAATATGCTCACTTTGTCACACTTAGACATCCTTTTACGGCATCAGATGTCGCAGTTAAGTTCGTAAAAGAGGTGATTAGGCTGCATGGAGTGACAAAGTCTATAGTGTCAGATCGAGATAAGACTTTTTGTCTTCTTTCTGGCGTGAAAGTCATCGACGGCTTACCACCCTCAATCTGATGGTCAGACTGAGGTACCCAATAGGTGTTTGGAGACTTACTTGAGATGTTTTGCGTCTGAGCATCCTCAAACTTGGTCTAAGTTCATTCATTGGGCCAAGTTATGGTACAACACATCATTTCACATGGCGTTGCACACTACACCTTCTAAGATCTTATATGGCTGTGATCCTCCTCTGTTACTTAGGTTTGAGACTGGTTCGACATATAATTATGATCTGGAACAATCCCTCAAAGAACATGATGCTATGTTGGACAAGTGAAGAAGCATCTGTTACGAGCTCAGGCCATAATGAAGAAGTTGGCTGATTTCCATCGATGTGATATAGAGTTTCAGGTGGGAGATATGATTTTTATATGAACTTGCAACCTTATAGACAACATTTAGTGTCTAGGTAGATTTGTCTTAAGCTGGCAGCTCGCTTTTATGGTCCGTTTGAGGTGTTAAAACGCGTGGGCAAAGTAGCTTACCGTAATCAGCTTCTTGCAACTTCTGTGATACATCTTGTGCTTCATGTCTCATTACTTAAAACTGCTTTAGGAAAGCATTATAAGGTGACCCTATTAATCAATCTCTCAATGAGTTGGATGAGTTTGTTGTCTATCCACATGATACTTCAGACACCCGTTACTCTTCTATCGGTGATCTCGAAGCTCTAGTGGTGTGGAATGATCATGAGAATAGTAGGGTGTTGGCCAAAGACTTGGCTAGGTAGTTTCCTGATTTTCAACTTGTGGGCAAGTTGTCTTCAAAGGGGGGGAGTAATGATATGCCCCTTAGATTTTATGTGAGGAAGAGAACAAAGAAGGAAAAGCCTTTAGATGCAACAAAAGGTTTATATACGTTTTCTAAAAAGGGAAAGCTTCGGGTGGAAGAAGAGGTTTTGGTGCAGGAAGAGAAGAGGCAAAGCCTAGGTCTGAAGGAAAGAGTTTGCAAAGAACATGAAGAATGAGGGAGACTCTAATCCAGAGAGCGACTTCGAGATTTGTCTCAGAGAAGCGAAAGAAGAATAAAAAGAGGAATTACAGAGAAGAGCTCGAAGGATGAAAGAGGAGTGAGAAGATAATAATTGGTCGTTGCGAGTTGTTAGGAGTTGGTTAACCTTAAGCGGACCTTTAAGTACACAATTTTTAATTTCACAAGATCTTATCGATATAATTTATGGTTTTTCTGGTATTTGAATTGACAAATTATGGTGACGATAAGAGTTTAACTTCAAAAATCTTCTCAAATGAACACAAGCTAACTCCAAGAGGTCAACTAGTTTCTTGGTTGAGAAATTGCTAACACTATGGTTCACGCCTTTCCTGGATCATAGGCTGCTTTCATTGCTTTCCGTGTGCTAGGAATATCTAAAGACATAAAGTTCTATGGCTCAAATCCAGCATAACCTTTCTTCTTCCAGAACATGCCAGTGTATCTTTTCAACAAAGATCACAAAGAAATATATCAAACTCAATGAACAAACAATAAGCAATATACAATTGTAAGCTTGCAACTGTTACAATAGAAGTATCATTTTGCCAAATAGAGATCGACCGTAGTCAAGTTGCACATCCTGTAGAGTTCTGTTCATTTCTTCGTGCACATCTTTAGGATGTGATCAGTACACCTTCAACAATAAAAAATTTGAAATTTCAAGATGCTTGAATTACAATTATTCACAGAGTACATAATACATTAATTAGATTAACATAAGATACCATACTATAGTTTGGAAGTGATCCTTTTACAACACTTTTTTGGCTTCAAACCTTGATTTCAGTATATACTATTCCTAAATTGTGAGCTTATCTGAATCGATTGGAGGAAAAGTATCACATATATATACAAGTAACATTCTTTATGAAACAAAAACGAAGCCAACACCAAACTCCTCTCGTTTCTCAAATGTAAATCAAAATGATAAGAAATTCACACTGTTTTTAAACAAATATTGTCTGATATCTTACATGAGAAGCAAAACTAAAGGACTTAACTTACAATTGATAGAAGCATAGGATTCTCAACATGATAAAAATAAAATCCCACAAAGGAAAGTAATCTCCAATTTCTTCAATTACAACTTTTTGGCATTGCTTTCCTTAGAATCATAACTGATAAGAAAGTTAGGGTAAGTGAATCTGAAATAGGTTTGTGCGAATATAAGCTAACCAGTAGTACGTGTACGAACAAAGTTGACATCTCCTTGACCAACTAATTCTGTCCAAGAAAGAACCAAGTGAGAAACTTCCAACCATTCGTGTTTCTTAGCATCTTGTAGAACCCACAAGTCAAGCCTAGTGTTATACATGGTTTGCCTGCAGATAGCTATCTTCCCGTCGTAGTTCACTATGCGCTTGATATCTCTAAGTATCTTAATGACATTAGAGTCTTCAGATGTGAAAGCGAAGCAAATTAAAGACCCTTCACATATGATCCAAGATTAATAATACACAATCTCGTTGATGCATAAACCTTTAGTTTGATGAGGAAGATGGGGATACTTACATGTGATTTTCCTCCAATTTTGTTTAGGTCCAAGAGTAAAAACTTGATGCTCATCAAACACAACTTGAGATCCACATTTTTGTTTTAAATGTCTTACTGTCATGCACAACACTTTGTACACATCTTATAAAGGATCATACCCAAAAAAGGATTATACACCTTTTCTTCTGGTTTTGACTCTAGGCAATATTATTAACTCGCCCGTACTAGGATTTTCAATCATCAATTTAGTATTGTTTTGATGTGAGATTAAGCCACTGTCAAGTGGAGAAAAACCAAGCAATTGAGTCGGATGTTGATTTATATTTACCTTTTGATGAACATAATATGGATCTTCCTCGAGTAGTGAAGACATTTTGAGAAAACTTGTCTATTGATAATCATAGGTACAAGTATATATAGAGATAAGCCTAAGTCTATAAAGATTTACATATCTTTACCTCAATACCCCTCCTCAAGTTGGCGGTGAGATGTTTTAAATCCCTAACTTGAACAATAGATAGGTAAACTTAGGCGTATGCAAAGCTTTCGTAAGAAGATCAGCTGGTTGATCATGAGTAGACAAGTGTTTTGTGATAATAAGTTTGGCGGTGACAGCATCTTGTACGAAGTGGCAATCCATTTCGATGTGTTATGTAAGTTCATCGAAAACTGGATTGGTTGCAATGTAGATAGCAGATTTGCTGTTGCGGTATAATGTCATCGCAGCATCATGTTGGATCCCAAATGTTAAAAGAAGTTCCTTTAACCATTTTAGCTCCTTTAAAGCATAAGCCATTAAACAATACTCAACTTCAGCACATGACATATAAATGGTTTCTTGCTTCTTTTATTCCAAGAAACCGGAGAGTTTTCGAGAATCATTACATATGCATTCAATGATCTTTGTGTAAGGGTACAAGCATCCCCAATTCACAATATACCGTGAGATGGAGATTCAAGTCGAATCGTAGTAGTATTCCTTGGCATGGTGTTCCTTTTAAGTACATGACGGCTCGTAAAGCCGCTTCCCAATTATCTGAAAGTGGGTTCTGCATACATTGTGATAGAATGTGTGACGTATAAGAGAGTTCCAACACCAGTTGTGATAGGATTGCTCTGCTTTCACGGTATCAGAGCAGAGAAACGAACCTAATTTTTTCTCTGCTGTTTTTTCTTTTTCAAAAGAATATCCTAATTTTCTTGACTTCTACTTCTTCTTTTACATACCATATATGACGGCTCCATCAATACTACAACAGCTACTTATTCTGCTTACACTATATATCCTTCAGAGAATCTTGGATCGCTTATTACTCATGTTCTTCTTCGTGGTAATAACTACACGGAATGGACAACAGAGCTTTTGAATTCCCTGCAAGGTATACAAAAGATATGTTTCATTAATGGATCTATTGTGAAACCTACCGTGGAACTCAATCTCTCTCTATAGACAACGATGAAATCCATAATCGTGGGATGGATACGAACATCAATTGATCATGTGATTCGTTCCACCATATCTCATTTTCTTGATGCATACAAACTTTGGGAATCTATTAAGAATAGATACTCTGTGAAATCGAGTTCGACGACACTTGGTTGAAGACCATATTATAAATTGTAAACAAGGAGGTCAATCTGTCACATAGTACTTTGGCCGTCTTTCTAAACTCTAGGAAGAACTACAAGATCTGAAAAGTAGTCGTGATTGTACTTGTGATGTTGCACCTGACATTGAAAAAAAAATGAGAGGATTCCCGAGTCCACAAATTTCTCTTTGGCATTCTCGTTTCCTCTTAATCCGATCTCAGATCATTAATGAAGATCCCTTACATGCTCTAAACACGGTATATTCTTGTGTGATTCATGACGAACAACATATCCTCTCAATGCACTCTCAAGATATTGTTAGTGAAGTTGTTATGTTCTCAGTCAAGTCGGATACAACATCGTCTCTAGCTGCAGCTGTTACTACCTCTCGGAATCGTGATGTTCAATGCTTTTGTACTCACTGCAATCGCAAGGATCACAACAATTATGAGGGTTTCTTTGTTATATGGTTATCCAGATTGGTACATCGAACATTAATAACAATGTGGCAACGATGCATAGAGAGGAAGAGGTGGTCATACAAGTTCTGATACTATAAAGACGCTTTGGGAAAAGGTTTCTATTGATAATCATAGGTACAAGTATATAGAAGACTTTGCATAAAATGACCTAAAACCCAAATACAATAGAATATGGAAATAAACCTAAATCTATAAAGATTTATATATATTATATATATATATATATTTTATCTCAATAAGCATGACTCTAAGAACTTTGACTTTATGTCATTATATATATTAAAAGTATATAATTATTCAATTATTTGTGTTTGAACCCGAACTAAAATATATTTTAGTTCCGAATAATAACCCATAAAACGCAACCAAACCTATTTTTAGATTCCAAAAATTTAAAATCCAAAAACTTTAAAACCAAACCAAACCGAATTGTTTTTTCTTTTTGAAAATAACCAAACTGAATTGTTGTAAAAAAGTTTATGAACTATCAATTCTTTCCATGTATTAATTCTTTTTGATGAAAGAAATACTCATGTACACCACTGAAACCCAAGCGGCGATTGGAGGGTTTTTGACACGGTGGGTTAAGGCGGCCTTCCAGAGATGGCGGAGGCGGATATCGGGGACGGGATCTATCCTGGTGGCGAGGCTCAGAGAGAGGCGGTTCATGGAGATGGGAGAGGCGACGTGAGACGGCGGAAAAACAGAGTAATAGGGGTTTCATTATCAGCGACGGAGGAGGATCTTTGAGGTGGTGTCTCTGTGGGGGAGTATTTCGGTGTTCGCGGGGAGGGTCACTTAAATTTCAGATAAGTTCATTTACATTTCTGTTTCAGATCGGGTTAGAGGTTTAGTCTATGTGCTTTAATCGGTGTTTTTAGCATGCGGTTAGTCAGTTTTGCCTAGTCTATGCAATTAAATCTCATTGTGGATTTATTTTCTAGTAAATGGAGTAGCTTAGGGTTTAAGCGAAATGGGAAAATTTGGAGTGGCTACTCACATTCTCAGAGGAATGATCCCCTCGCCAATAACAACATTACCGTTGTTGGTGATTAGATCGTAAAAATTCTGAGATTGGAGAGCCCAAGGTCGACCATTGAAAGGACCTTCACAAAATGCTTTAGGAAAGAGCAAAGTGAAAGGGGTCTGGAGATGTGGTCTGACCAAATTAAGGAGGCCTTTCCTCTTATCTCCGATGAGGGGAGGAGGTTTCTGTTTAAAACTTTTAAAATGGCTGATGTCGTGAAGGTGGTATCACAGATAAAGCAGAGAAGCAATTGTTCTAACAGAGGTTCTTTGCTCTTTTTGAAACATATTGAATTCATATATAAATGCATATGGAAACAAATAAATAAAATCGTCGAGGTTGACCATTTACTGAGCTCATGTGCGGTTTTGGTGTTGAGATGGTTGAGACTATTTATACTTTGGGAAATAAGTGATGATTACCATGTTATAGGTCAAGCAGGGATTCTCTTAGTTGTTACATTACCACAATTAAAGATCCAATTTACGTCTCATTGTTTGTCATTGTCTTGCGGGATTTATTGGATGTTCGTTAAAATTACAAATGAACATACTAGGAAAATAAATGTCTCCGAATGTGTACCTGTTATGCAGCTCAGAAGTGATAACTCTCTGATTACAATGATTACTTGTATTTTGCTGTCAGGTGTAGGTTGGAGAAATTGGCGATTGTGTCACAAGTATAAATTAGCTACACAGAGCGATTCATGTACCATTGATCCCTCTAGTGTGCATCAGAGAGAGCCTAAGGGGAAGGAGTCTTGGATGGGGTCTGTAACGACGCTTGAAGATATCTGCGGACTTCGAATCTTAGTTAAGCAAGAGATTAGTGTTTGTTATATGCAACGACCGTCACGGTTTTGTGAGGTGGATGATAGATTCCTTAAATTATGGAAGATTCGATTCGATATGTATAGATTTCGTTCAAGATTTCTTGTATCTAAAGATAACGACAGAGAATTGGTAAAGCTAAGGTTTAATGATACTTTTAAATTTAAAAGTAATAAGATAAGACCTAATATTGAGGACAATTTTGAGCAAGATTTGGAAATCATATCATGACTCAAGTCTATAAATACTACAACAATGAGTTGCAGAATTATTCATTGGCTATTACATTTTTTTCGATTATTTATATCTCAGCATTATTAGGGTAGGTTGTCTAATAGGTTAGAAACAATGTCTTCGTCGCCAATTAAAGGAATCAGAATTAAGATTCCTAAGATAGATACCACTGCATTACTTGATAGATCCTCAAAGGTTCTGATGGGACGTTGTTTGAATCCCCAGAACCAACACGTGGATACCTTTTTGTTTCGTATGCCTCAATTTTGGGATCTGGTACCAACGAAATTCTAAATAATATGATTAATGTTTTGTATTGGAATTGCCAAGGATTAGGCAATAAAATAACTATTGGTTATTTGAAAGACATTTGGAAGCGTTATAAACCTGAATTTTTATTCCTTTCTGAGACTAAAAACAATGTGATTTTTTTTGGAAAAAATACAGTGTCATCTTGGCTATAGCATGTTATCCACAGTTAACCGATTGGTACAAGTGGAGGTTTAGCATTATTATACAAAGATTATATGAATGTTATCATAAATTATAAAGATAAAAACATGATTGACATAACAACTGAACTCAATGGAACAAAAGCTTTCATTACGTTTATATATGGTGAACCGGTTCAGCAAAGACGAGATTATGTTCAGAAGTTGAATATCTAAAAATGATAGGGTCAGACCATCGTCTGATTTTAGGTCGGTTCTCGGATTATACGGTATCCCGGAAACATCAATTTATTTTTGATTGCTGGTGGATTGGAAAACCCGGACTTATGGACACTATTTGCAAGAGTTGGAAGGCTTGTTCTTGGCAGGGACAACTAACTGTTGATAAGAAGTTGCGGGCGTGTCGACGTGATATTTCACATTGGGGACATACCAATATAGAACCTGGAAAACTAAAAATTAACAAGTTAAAACACGAAATGGAAAATCTAAAGAGTAATGGGCCCTCATATCCGGATCGTTTACTGCAATTGCAATTCGATCTATGGACCGCTTATGCGGAAGAAGAGGCTTGCTGGAAACTAAAAAATAGAAAGAAATGGCTAAGAGAAGGCGATGAAAATACTACATATTTTCATGCCCAAACGAAGCAACAACGAGCCAGTAATCGGATAATAGGAATTTATTCGAATGATGGTGTTTGGGTTACCAAGGTGGATGAAATTATTAGGGAGGCAGCAGATTACTTCTCAACACTTTTCTCTAGTAATGGGGATTCCTCTGTAGTTTTGGATGATCTTGAGTCAAAGATAACGGACATGGATAATCATATTTTGATGCGGCGAGTTTCTCATGAGGAGGTTCGTCAAACTTTATTCTCGATGGATCCTAGTAAAGCACCGGAGCCAGACGGGATGACAGTATTATTTTTTCAGGAGGTGTGGGAGATCATACACATTGATTTAGTTGTTATGGTTAATGATATTTTAGAGACAGGTTCATTTGAGCGGTGTTTAAATAAGACCAATATTTGTCTTATTCCAAAAGTTTCACGTCCGACGAGGACGTCAGAGTTTCGACCAATTAATCTATGTAATGTGGTATATAATATCATATCTAAGGTGATGTGTCTTTGACTTTGAAGGATGCTACCTAAATTAGTTTCGGAGACGCAATCAGCATTTGTAGCTCGGCGTAATATCTCAGACAATATTTTGATAGCCCAGGAGATGTTTCATGCCTTGCGCACTAAGAGAGCAATAAGGGGTAAATATATGGCAATTAAGACGGATATGAGTAAGGCTTATGATTGTGTTGAATGAAATTTTGTAACGATTTTGTTACGGAAATTGGGTTTTTGTGAAGCATGGGTCAAGTGTATTATGTTTTGCATCACAAGTGTAGAATATTTGGTTTTATTAAATGGAGCCCCAGGGGGTCATATAAGACCTCGGCGAGGGTTGCGGCAGAGTGATCCTATATCGCCTTATATTTTTATTCTATGTACCGAAGTGCTCTTCTCTAGATTACGAGATGCAGAACAGAGAGGATTATTGACTAGGATTTCCATTGCGCAGAGTAGTCCGACAATGACACACCTACTATTTGTTGATGATAGCCTTTTCTTCTGTAAAGCTACAAAAGAAGAATCACAACAAATTCTGAGTATCCTTACAGAATATGAGCGGATTTCTGGAAAACAAATAAATTTTCAGAAGTCGTTTATTCAATTTGGTCAGGGAGTCTCTACTCTTGTGAGATTAGAATTACATAAGTCACTTGAGATATATAATGTGGGAGGTGTGGGTTCTTATTTAGGATTACCTGAAAATATTGGAGGGGAAAAAACGAAAGTTTTCGCTTATGTTCGTGACAAACTAACAGTAAGGATAAATAGCTGGTCCTCAAAGTTTCTATCGAGAGCGGGCAAGGACGTCTTAATTAAATCGGTCTTGACAGCTTTGCCTACATACGTGATATCTTGTTACAGACTCCCCAAGTTGATAGTTTGTTAGTTGAACTCTGCTTTTGCGGATTTTTGGTGGTCTAATTCCCAAACTAAGAAGGGTATTCATTGGAAGAAATGGTTATCGGTGTGTAAACCAAAATCTGAAGGAGGATTAGGTTTTCGGGTGCTAGAGGATTTTAACTCAGCCTTATTAGCGAAACAATTTTGGCGTCTTTTGGATTCTCCAGATTCATTGTTGGCTAGGGTCCTGAGAGGTCGTTATTTCAAGGATACTTGTCCGCTCGCAGTCATACCTAGGGCTAAATCGTCTTATGGCTGGCGAAGTATTTTGTTTTCACGATCCCTGGTTGCAAAAGGGGCATTAGACGATTTAGGGATGGTAAGACTACAAGGGTATGGTTAGACCCATGGATTCTAGATAGCGTACCTCGGCCGGCAAGACAAATAGCACTCTCCTTGTTTCCTGAGTTGACGGTAGATCAGTTTATTGATCACCGTTCGGGTTCCTGGAAGGAGGTATTGGTTCGTCAATATTTTGATCCTATTGATGTCCAATATATACTAGGCATTCATATCCCAAAGCTGACACGTCTAGATTATTGGGGATGGCATTATACAAGGACATGACAGTACACCGTTAAGTCCGGGTACCTTGCTTAGACGACTAGCTCGACCTACGTGGATGGCTGTAGATGCCCAAATTTTCAGGCCTTATATGAGAAGTTTTGAAAGGTACGAGCCCCAAATAAAATATGGCATTTCTTGTGGCAGATTTTGTCAGGTAGTGTTGCTATAAATCAGAATCTAATTCACAGAGGGGTTATATGCAATATGGAGTGCTCAAGATGTGGAGCCGACACAAAGACTATTTCTCATGTTCTTTTCGAGTGTCCTTTAGCACTTCAGACATGGGCCCTATCAAATATCCCTTCAGCAATACATATTTTTCCAGGGAATTCTGTCTGGTATAATTTGGATTATTTGTTTTGGAGATTACCTGATACGGGGCATCACCAATACTTTTCGTGGATGATTTGAAACATTTGGAAGGCAAGAAACGAATTTTATTTTTCAAACACATATACTGACCCTCGCACCATTATTTCTACGTCGATGGCAGAATTTAGAGAATGGTCTGATATTCGGTCACAACCATTGGTTCAACGGATTCGGCATTTGAGCATTACATGGACACAAAGATCCTCATGGATCTTTCGTTCTACAACCTATTCCGGGTTCACTGGCTTCAGATGTCTGGTGGACGCTTCCTGGAAGATGACGGACCAATTAGCAGGGTTAGGGTGGTTCAGCTTTCCAGATTTGGTGGAGGAGTTTTATTCCGGTGCTCGTTGCGTCAACCGCAGTTTATTAGCGTTGCATGCAGAGGTCGAAACCATTCTTTGGGCCATGGAGTCACTGATAGCTATTCAGGCCTTGGAGGTTGAGGTGTCGACGGATTGTGAGATGGCGGTGCAGATTCTTAGTTGTTCGGGGGATGGCCAGCTTTTCTCCTTTACTAAGAAGATTTTGTACGGTTACAGAGTATTTTTTCGTTTTTCTTCCTCTCAACTATTCCACGAAATCTCAACTATAAAGCTGATTCTTTTGCTAGGTTTGTTAGGGAGACAGGTTATAATTGAGTATACTGAACCTTAATTTGTGCAGTTAACACTTTATAATATTACCGTTGACAAAAAAAATACTCATATAGTAATTTTATATAAATTTAAGGAAAGATAAGCTAGGAAACCTCTTACGGTCAAACCTAATAATGACACAAAATTATACACAAGTCATCATTAATAACTTAACTAACTCTTACTCAACATTTTGACTAGTTACATTTAAGGGGATCATTGCAAAAATACTCCTCAAATAAATATATTTTCACCGATTTTTTTATTGTGTTGACATTTTAAGAAATTCTTTCATTATAGAAAAATGACTAAATTATCTTTAGATTGTTTTACTTTAAAAATAATTGATCTTTCTTACGTATATATTTTTCCGCATAAAAACTTTTTTTTTATCAAAAAAGCTTTTCCCACCACATTTTATTTTTCATTTTAAAATTTGGTTTTGAAATTTGCAAAGTTTTATAAAGGATCTTATAAAAATTTATAAATAATATATTTATAAGTTATCTTATAAAATCTTATAAAATAAATTTATAAATTATCTTATTAAAATTTATATATAATTTATTTTGAATAATAAAATAAAATATAATTGGATGTCTAATCAAAGAAAATGATAAAAATTTAGTAACTCAACATGAAATTATACCCTAAAAAGACTCAATGGATACATAAATTTAAGAGAATGAGTATATTAACTCTTGGATGAAAAGAAAAACTAAATCTAAATATCTAAACTAATTAAAATAACTAAATCAAATCAAATAGTATACGCTAAACAAAACAAATGAGAAAAGTTATAAATTCTAATAAATAGTATATACTATTAGCTATAATAAGATAAGTTATCAAATTAAATAACCCCTGAGAATGATCAAAATAGTAAATCAAACCAATTATTATTATTTCTAAATAAACTCACTTGATGCTTAAACTCATGAGAATGAGTATAATTCATAAAATTCAAACAGTATGTTTTATAAGGTTTAATAAGATAAATTATAAATTAATTTTTATAAGGTTTTATAAATAACTTATAAATTAGTTTTTACATGTTAACTTACAAATAAGTTCTTGTTAGATAACTATTCAATTATTTTATTTCACAAAGTTTTATATGGTTTATAAACAAATAAGTTCTTGTTAGATAACTTGTAAGCAAACTAAAATCTATAAACAATTTATAATTACTAGACATTTTATTCGATATGTTGATTTTATAAGGTTTTATATATATTTCATAAACAAAATTATGTCTATAATATTATAACTGAACTTATAAACACTTATAAAACGCATAAATTGATTCGAGGCAGATCCGTTTTTTCTTTGCTTTTATGAGTTGAGTAAACAAATCAATTAAAAATCTTTCTCCTAAAATTTTTATGTAGTTTTTATAAGAGTAGTTATGAAACCTAAAGAAACATAACATAGGAGATGAAACAGACGAATTGTGAAAAAAGAATAAATGAATATATATCAAAATCACTTAATCGCTGCGCAAACCACATATTAAGTAATCATATAACAAATAATGTTTATGCAAGAAATTGTAAAACTAAGTAAAACACAAAAATATTTTGGAAATTCAATTTCAAAATTGGTTTATAGAATCTTATAATTGTAAGTTATACACATTAATTTCAATATTTTTATTTTATAATATTTTATATGATTTTATAAACAAGCTTATAAATCTATATTATATTTATTGCCCTATAAATTAATTTATATAAAGTTTTATAAGATAGCTTATAAATATAATATTTATAAAGTTTTATAAGATAACTTATAAAAATGCTATTCATAAGCTTTTATAAGATCGCTTATATAGCCTTATAAAGTTATAATATAAATTTTTTAGACAAAACAAAAAACAAATTTGGCGGAAAAAAAATTTATGAAAAAAAATCACACAAAGTTTCACAAAAAAAAATTGAAGGTAATTTCGTCTTTTTTATTAGTGAGGACATTTTTTGAAAAACAAAATAGTTATTTTTGTGAAAAGGTACAACAAAAAGGGTATTACTCAAGATTTTCTACATTTAACCAACATTTTAACTAATGATTTATGAAAATGCCACTTTAAAAAATTATTCCTTCTATTTTTATTTAGTTGATGTTTTAGTAAAATTTTGTTTTATTTTGGTTAATTTAATATTTCCGTGCAAAATTTAATTTTTTTTTGACAGTTTAAATTATGCAGATTGATTTGTGATTTGATTAGATTATTTTAAAAATTTGTGATAAAGTACATTT
>JAKUCM010004626.1:0-41710 GCA_023374145.1 Lepidium sativum | reverse complement strand
TAGAATTACAATTGAAAATCAATAGATTACTGTATTATATATTAGATTCATTTGAATTCTTAATATGAGATATCTATCTATGGTTAGTCACGAACCAACTTCATCTAGTGGTTGAGTTTTTAGTTATTTTTTTCATTCATTCACCACACACCAATTGATCTTCAATTTTCCACATCGCATCTTACATTATCTTAAAACCAAACATGTTCAACATTTAGTCTATGCTACTGCTTCACATATATGACTTTAAAATTTTGGTTATCGACATTAGAGTATTTATCTAACGAGACTAATCTATGAAACAAGGCAAAGTCTCTCACCCTCTAAGAAATATTTTGACCGAAAGTGAAGTAATAAAGTAGGGGATTAGCTTCAAATGCTTACAATTAAGTAATATATTCTAGACTTGGTTTTGTATACAACAAGCACCATATCTTTGTTGTCCCCACTATCCATAAATAACACAACACTAAGGTGCAAATGGCAATTACTTCGGTTATGCAAGTTTTAATTCAGTCCTAAAGTTATCTGATGCCTAAAACATATTAATAAAAAGAGAGAATGAGACTTGAACAACTTGAACATGTCACCTTTAAAGTATGAAATGTAATACATATTGAAGATTTTCAAAAATGATGTCCCAAAACTTTTATATAAAACCAATTGCTTAAAACATTTTCTGGATGGGTTTCTATTAGCCAACACAGTTCAGCCCAACAACATAACTCAACTCCTCAAGGTCCAATAATCCTTATTTAAAAGAACATAATGGAAGAATTAATAGAAAATGGGTTGATCGGAAAATAGAGAGGTGGAATAATCATATTTTAACTTTTATCCAAATGTAATTCATCATATCATATAAAATTGTCCATTCAGTTCAGTACTAATTCATGTGAATTTACATACGTTTTTCTCTAGTACAATTTCAGTAAGAGTATTGATTTTCTTATAGCTTATGTCTTTGCATTTTTCATTTTTGAAATTAAAACAACAAAAACACATTCTGCTAAACGAATGTAAGTATTTTGCTAAAAGAGTGTATTTATTAGATATAATTAGATAGCAAAAAATAATTGACTATTCTTTTTAATAGCTAGAAAAAATATTGCTGAGGATTATATCATATATTAGGGGATTACTTAAATAGAAGAACATGCAGCTGATCCCCGAGTTATTATTGTGATTACAAATGATAATAATTTATTAGAATTGATGAGAAAAACAAAAGCTGCCAAGTTCAAAACTTTAGTATTCGGTGAAGATAATAGTGCCAAAAAAACCTCAGAAAAGAAGTTTATCCATCAAACGGCATTTTCTATAAAAATAAAATAAAATGTAGTATATTTTTTCACACCGAAAATTAGAGATAGTGTCACACAACCATCAAACACTGCGAAGGTAGGATTCAATGATCTCATTTTTGACATATTTTCAAGACTACCAGCAAAATAGATAGCATACCGAAGCAATGGTACTCATGGGCATTGCTTCAAAATCAAGAATTCAAAGATATTTTTCTTAAGAGATCATTGACTCAGCCTCCTGTCCTATTTGCAATGGCACACATAAAAAATGGTTTTTCTTTACTTGTCAACATCCACAAAACTTTGATGAAGATTTCATTAGGGCAGTCTTTCACATGATGCTAGATGGAGATCAGAATTGCTAAAATCGTGACGATGAATCGATTCAATTCACTCAGACTAGTTTATCATAACAAGAAAACTGATCAATTGCGACGAAAAATTGTGATGCCATAATACCATCGCAAAATCGCTTCAATTTTGCGATGTTCTTGCGATAAAAAATTTGGCAATGCAAAAACGTCGCAAAGATGCGATGTAAAACGAATGTCGCAAATACGTTGCAGATTGTGCGATGGCTTTGCGATGCTATTGCAACCGTGTAATAACGTTGCAACTGCATCGCATGATTGCGATGTCCTTGCGACACCTTCGGTCCATTGCAATTCGTGCGACATCATTGCGATGATATTGGGTTGGACTTATACAACATCACAATTTAATAGCAAAATTTCCTTTTTCCCTATAAATAACCATCCATGTGATTGTATTTTCACACCAAATCACAAGTAGTAAGAGAGAGAAACTAGTGAGGGAAAAAAAATTGCCAATGAGAATTGATTCCTACTTAATTTTCCAATATTCTTTTTGGTTCATGTTATGAGAATTGGTTGATTCCTACGTAACATTTTTGTAATAGTTACTAATTTCAAAACGATGTTTGCGACGTCTAGACCACCTACATCGATACACCGTAAAATGTATGAACCTATGAAAGTGAAAATCCCTGGAAATCAATGATACATCGATAATCAATCATCAATCGTATTAATAAGTTTTGGTACTCGAGATCATCTCTAACTTATTCTATAAGTCTTTTCATGTAGCTTCTCAGAAAATTTATTCGGGATCAATCAAACGTATTAATTGTATTCATATGATACTCGAGATCAATTGGTTTAATATGTATTTCATATATTGGGACAAACCTCGAAGTTATTTCATAAGTCCTTTCACGTAGCTTTTAAGCCAATTTTTTTTTTTAAAAAAAACTTGAGTCTGCGACGTCCTTGCGACGTCAGGACCACAGACGTCGCAAGGGTGTAGCATGCCACATATGTCACAAGGATGTCGCAGGTTTGCTACAGCCTTGCGACGTCTGTGGTCCTGACGTAGCAAGGACATTGCAGATTCTGATTTTTTTAACCAACAACACCAGCCCTTCCCAGAACAGTAACCGTAAAATGTATGAATATATGAAAGTGAAAATTCATGGAAATAAATGATACATCGATAATCAATCATCCATCTTATTAATAAGTTTTGGTACTCGGGATCAATCTTGAACTTTTCAATAATTCTTTTTATGTAGCATCTCTAAAAATTTAATCGGGATCGATCAATCGTATTCATACGGTACTCGGGGTCAATTGGGTTAATATGTATTTCAAATATTGGGAGAAACCCTGAACTTATTTTATAAGTCCTTTCACGTAGCTTTTCCGAAAAATCGTTATACTTAGCATCTCGAACCTTTTTGTTTTATTAAAAAAAAACCACTGCAAACCCTTTACTTGTTCTGAACTAAATACCTTCTATACGATGTGACCATATGCAAAGTTATGTCCTTCGGTACGAATGACTATTTGATACTCATACAACAATCTTATAAGCATTTGTCAAGTCTCTAACAAACCAGAACGTATTCCGAAAAATCGTTATACTTAGCATCTCAAACCTTGTTTTTATAAAAAATGTATTGTGAGGCCCTTGCGACGTCAGGCGCACATATGTCGCAAGGGTGTTGCAAGTTTTCAACACACCATTGCGACATTTGCGCCTCTAACATCGCAGGGGCCTCGCAAAACCTTTTCTATTAAAAAAAAACCAGCGCATACCCTTTACTTGTTCCGAACTAAATACCTTGTATACGGTGTGACCATATGCAAGGTTATGTCCTATGATACGAATGACTATTCAATATTCATATAACAATCTTATTGGCATTTTTCAAGTCTCTCAAAAACCCGAAGGTATTCCGACAAATCGTTATACTTAGCATCTCAAACCTTTTTTTATATAAAAAAGGTTTTGCGAGGCTCTTGCGACGTCAGAGGCACATATGTCGCAAGGGTGTCACAAGTTTGCAACATCCTTGCCCCTGACGTCGCAGGGGCCTCGCAAAACCTTTTTTTTTCAAAAACAAACCACCGCAAACCCTTTACTTGTTCTGAACTAAATACCTTCTATACAGTGTGACCATATTCAAGGTTATGTCCTTCGGTACGAATGATTATTCGATACTCATACAACAATCTTATTAGCATTTGTCAAGCCTCTGACAAACTCGAAGGTACTCTGTCAAGTCTTTGACAAACCTAAAGGTATTCTGATTTGTTGGAAGACTTTCGGGTTTGTCAGAGACTTGACAAATGCTAATACGATTGTTGTATAAGTATGGAGTAGCCAATCGTTATACTTAGCATCTAAAACCTTTTTTCAAAAACAAAAAAAAAACCCTAGATCCATTGCAAGGACGTCGCATTTCTGCGATGGCCATATAAACTTAAAACCTGTGCCGTTTCCCTTTCTTCCCCCTTCGCGAAAACTTCTTCTTTTCTTCTCTTCTTCTTGCTGCTGCTGCTCTCCACCGCCGGTTATCTCCTCCCTTCTCTGTCGCCGTCATCCACCCAAGGTACGGGATTTCTTCCTTCATCTCTCTCTAATCTCGTCTCTCATCTCTTATCTCTCATCTCTAATCTCTAATCTCTTCTCCTAGCCGCCACCCAAAGTTCTGCCTTCTCTCTCCACCGCCGGCGACCTCCTCCTCCTCTCAAGGTAAGTGATTTCTCTCCCTTTTGTGTCTGGAATCTAGATCTAGGATGTTAGAACTCGAAATCTAGGATCTTAGAACTTGATTTTCGATTTTAGATCTAGGATTTTTGATTTAGAAAACGTTT
Organism: Lepidium sativum; assembly: GCA_023374145.1. Lineage (NCBI taxonomy): Eukaryota > Viridiplantae > Streptophyta > Magnoliopsida > Brassicales > Brassicaceae > Lepidium > Lepidium sativum. The sequence goes on along the minus strand of JAKUCM010004626.1, from coordinate 37,224 downwards.
TCCATGATTTACTAAACATTTTTTAGATTTACTAAACATTTTTTGAATTTTTACACGTTTTTCAGATTTATTATACAATTTTTTTGTTAATAAAAAGTTTTATTTGATCTACAAAACACGATTTTCGATTTTTTTAATATTTTTCGGAATTATAACATTATTTTTCGGATTTATTAATTTTTTTGGATTTATTACCCTATTTTTGGATTTATAAAAAATTTCTTTGATTTATAAAAAGACTTTCGAATTTACTAAACACTTGTCTGATTTATTTACATCTTTTTTTTATTTAGAAAACGTTTTCTTTGAATTACATAACACGATTTTTGGATTTACTAAATATTTTTTGGATTTATAACATTATTTTTAGATAAAATAAAAGTTTCTCGGATTTATTACACTATTTTTGAATTTATATAATATTTTATGTGGATTTAAAAGTCTAATAAAACATTTTATTACACTTCTTTTTGATTTTGAAAACATTTTTTTTAATTTACAAAAAAATTTTTGGATTTACTAATTTTTCAGATTTATTACACAAATTTTAGATATTGCAAAAAAAGAATTTATTTCCAAAATTATTTTTTAGATTTACAAAACGTTTTTTGAATTTATTATACTAAATTTAGATTTTGTATTACCATTTTCATTTTTATTGTTTCAGATGTCAGGTTCTCATAATCCTTACACTCGATATATTTTTGATATTGGGGAAATACCGCCGACCACTCCTGGATCGGGTTCGAGATCTGTTCTCATGACGCTTGGGGCTAGTTTCTCCTCTCAGCCAGAGTTTTCTCTAGTAGCTGATACTGCACATGCACCTCCCGGCGTTTCCCAGTCCTTGTGGTCTATTCTAGCCAAAAATGATATAAATTTGATTGATGTATTTGTAGAGATCGACGCGGAAGACGAAGACGAGGAATTTTGACCGATCTGAAAACTTTTATATTTTTTGAAAACATTTTTTGAATAATTTTATTTTTATTTAATTGATATTGTTTTGTTTTTTTAATAATTTAAATATTTTTTTCAAAAAAAAATTTATTTTTAATTTTTTTTGTAAATATTGTCGCAGGATCCGCCTCGCATAAACGTCGCAGGGTGGGCCTCGAAAAAACGTCGCAGACGCTGGCCTCATAGGGATGTCGCAAGACTAGGCGTCGCAAGAACGTAGCAAGGAAGAGCCTCACAGAGCCATTGCAAGGCTTGGACTCGCTTTGGTATTTAAAGTTTTGGTTCTCCTTTGCGACATCTGAGCTCACAATAGCTTTGCGATGTTTTCTGGACGTCGCAAAGCTTGCGACGTCTCTGCGAGGAATCCGTGTTTGCAACTTGAAAATTGCGACTTACTGTGTGTCGTCGCAAGGCCATCTCAATTCTTTGTTTGCGACGCCTTTGCAAGGCAATCCTCCATCGCAATCTCTCAGTTTTCTTGTCGCGTATTTGATAGTGAAGAGAATTGTAACTAGGAAGAAAATATTCCTTTATTCCTTCAATCTACAATCCTAGCAGGGGAAAACTAATTACATTACCTAAACCTAAAACCACATGTCGTAATCTTAGGAGTTTGTTCCTTTTCGATCCAATAAAGATGAACACCATGTACTCTTGATGAGTGTGTACAAGTACCGAAGTGAGATCAAATCCGGAAACCACAGAATTGTTACTATTGATGAGTGTGTACAGTGTCCTCTTCAGAAGATTAAATATTCCATTTGTTGTCTCATAATATGTATACATTGATAATTGCTAGATACGTTCATGTTTTACCTGCTTCTTTTGTAATTTTTCATTCCCTTTCTTTAGCTTTGCAACTTCACATTCAAGCTCCATTGCATAAATCTACAAACAGAAACCAGTACTTATGCACGATTTATCTTTTCATGTCCCATAAATTTGATTTCAGACAAGACAACTCACACTTTGAATTCAACTCTACGTTAACTACAAGATAAGTGTAACACATGTGTTCTGCGGACCCTTCGCGTGATTCCTAATGGGTTCGAGGGAAAGGGAATTGGGTCGGGAAGTCTAGTTGGAAAAGAGGAATTCGGACAAGACAGTGGAAATTCGGACAAGTCCATGGAATTCGGACAAGGGAAGTAATAGTGTTCGGATAAGGGAATGACAGTGTCCGGATAAGGGAGTGACAGTGTCCGAACATGTGGTGAGTTCGGGCAGGGAGTGAAGTGTTCGGACATGGAATGAAGTGTCCGAACTGAGGGAGTGATAGTGGGAAGTGGTTGGGCCGGTCATGGGTCGGTCCAGGGAGTAAGTGTCCAGCGGGTTGTACTTGGTCCAACTTAAGTGGGCTTGAATTTGGCCCATCCTAGACGAATTAGGATTAGATTTTCTCACCCAAAACCTATAAATAAAGGATAAAGCCGCCGCTGCCCAGAAAAATCATGAAAATCTCTAAGTAAAACGGGAAAGCTTTTGCGAAGAGCTCTAAGGCTGATTGTGATCGATTCGAACAAGAGAAAGGATGGATCAAGTGTTTTTGAGACGGAATCCGAGTATTCAGATTGCAATAGTGGGATTAAGTCTTAGACAGGTTAGGATTGCGTGATTGACTGGATTTACTGGATGAATGATTACTGTTTTCCGTTCATGATTGTTGTTTTGGTTGATTCGGGTGAATCCGGGTAACCGAGGAAGCAGAAGTGATCAGACTCTCAACATGAATAATGTTGTTCTGTGACTTGATTGCTTATTGTTTGAATGCGTTTCTGGTTTGGCCTAGTGGGAGAAATGACCGACTTACTAAGCAAATTTGTTTGCTTACCCAATTTGCGTGATTGTAGGTGATGTACCCAATGACCATGAAATGTGGTAAGTGGAAGCGAGATCGAGGCGAGAGGGAGGAATGATGGAATAAGACTAGGATAACTAGGTCTAGATACATATCTTTTCAATCATTCTTGCAAACTTGATGTACTAGAACCTCTTGATTAGTTTATGCATATGTTTTGGGCTTATCGAACTGTCACAAAACCAAAAAACAGACTAAGTAAATAAGAGAACCGAAAATTGACTAAATGTTTAGTCTGCCCATGACCAAACTGAATCGAATCCGGATGTAGGTATCACGAGTTAGGGTGCCATAATAAGCTTGTTGGATATGTTGGATAAATATATATAATTTTGTTGGCTAATAATTTTTAATGAATCAGCTTTAAAAACTAGGCCCATATATATCTAAACCAATATAACCTCTTAAAATTACTACTCCATTCACTAATAAATTCTATAAATTTTATAATCCCAAATTAGATTTTTGGTGAATTAATATATCAACAAATTAATAAAAAATTATACTTTTAATGTAATTCCAGTATTATTAATTTTTTAAAAAGAAAATTGTATATAAAAAGAGAAAGAAGATCGCCTTCTAGAGTAAAATTACGGAGGAAAAATAATGAAATCGATTCAAGTCTTCCATCGATTATGGCTGATTCCTATTTCTGTCTAGTTTAATCTTTCTCTTTTTTTATCATGAAATTTTCAACTCAGTTCTTGTGTGCACAAGAACTAAATGCAAAATAAACGTTTGCAGAAGATCCATCTTGGTACAATCTTGCATAGGATTAGTTGGAAGTTTTTCTCCAGTACAGTAGTAGTATTCACACTACGACTATGTAATTCGATTCTATCGGTTTGAAGCTTTACTTTCATCCTTTTTCTTCTATGTAATTGGTTCTAACAAAGCCAACCAATTCACAAGTCTTTGGGCGTATAACTATCACGATGGTAATGAAGAGATTGAACATCTTAGTAAAATATATTTTGTATTCATTTTTCGTTAGATTAATAACTTTGTTATAATATATATATATATATGTATATTCATAAATTGAGTATTCTTGTTATCTTGACATCTAATATATATCTTTGTTATTTATATCAGAGGTTCAAAGTTATATTATAATTAGATGATGCCTCATATTATATATGGGATATGTTTTTGTGAAAAATAAATATACATTTGTAATCACATTTATTTGTATATTATACTTATATGTGATATTTGTTTTTATTTTATTTTTTTATATTTGATATTTGTATATGTAAATTTATTTATTTTTTATATATTTTATATATTAAAAACTTAACATGTTAAGTTATTGGATGCATAAAACATGTTAAAATACAAAGAGAATGAAACTTCAACATGTTTTATAATCTTGTGCAATAATAATCTTGTGTTTGGTATCACCAAAATAGGATCATAAACATTCTGAGAGAAATCCTCGTGTGGGGATTCAAAGATCAAAATCAGATTTCCAATTCTTTTACTATAGTAGATTAACATCAATTATCAAACAATTTAAATATATAGACATAGAAAAACTTCATTATTTTTTTTGTCAAAAATTAAATCAACAAAATCAGATTCATACCTTAAAATCTTCTTATAATCTTTCAACCATAAACGGGGAAACATCAAATACATAATGTCATAATTATTATTTGGATCATCCTAACTACCAAAATGAAAAGAACTTGACACAAAGTTTTTTCGGAACTTATATGTTATTTTTTTTGTTTTGATGAAGATGAGATGATTATTATGTACAACTTTTCTAAATTTAATTATAATTTACTGTAGTTACCTTAGTTTTATTTTGAGTAATATCATTTTTGTTGTATCTTTTTAATAGAGAAATACCCCTTTAATTTTTTTGCAAAAAAATAGCTCTTAATGAAAAAGACTAAAATATCCTCAAATTTTTTTTATGAAACTTATTTATGAATTTTTCTTTCACAATTTTTTTCCGCCAAAAGTTTTTTACTATCTCAAAATTTTGTTTTATAAATTTATAAAACTTTATAAACAATCTAATAAAACCTTATAAATAACATTTTTATAAGTTATCTTATCTATCTTATAAGTAACTTATTTATAAATTATTTATAAAAATTTATAAAAATTAATTATGGGGCATAAATATAATGTAGATTTATTATTTTGTTTATAAAATGATATAAAATATTATAAAATAAAAATAAAATAATATGTATAATATAAAATCATAAGATTTTTAAAAGATTTTATAAATCAAATTTGAAATAAAGTTTTCAAAATATTTTTGTGTTTTACTTAATTTGACAATTTCTTGTATAAGTATTATTTGCTATATGATTACTCAATCTGTGATTTGCACATTTATTAAGTGAGTTTGGTCTATATTTATTAATTCTTTTTCATGATTCAGAGATCTTCATTATCTTGTTTTTCTCCAAATTTTTTTGGATCTTTATACCTTAACTTATAAAATTTTATTAAAATATTTGGCTCCTTAGTTTTTTTCATCTCTATATTATATCTCATAAGTACCCTTATAAAAACTATATTAAAAATTTGTTTATGTGTTTTGATAAGCTTTTATAAATTCACTCTATTTTATTATTCAAAATAAATTATTTATAAAATTTAATACGATAACTTATAAATTGATATTTTTATAAGATTTTATAAGACAATTTGTAAATGTTAAAACCAAATTTTGAGATGAAAAAAAAATTTGGGGGAAACAATTTTTTTTTTGCGTGAAAATACTTTTTAGCGAGAAAAAGTATTCTAAAAATTCGTTTTTTTAGAAAAATAATCTAAAAATATTTTTATCATTTTTTAATAATGGAAAATATTTTCTCAAAATATTAAAAGAGCACGGAAATATTGAAAACATACTCATTTGATAGACAATTTTACAATTGTCCCTAACTAAAAATTAATACCGATTTGCTCATAACTAAAATATGCAGCGCAAATCTTATTATAAATCTAAAGACTTTAACCTAAATTTTATCCCAAGATTAATTTAACCTAAATTTGACTTTCTCCCGAAGTACAAAAAGGAATTTCACAGACAAAAGCATTAAATGTTTCGTTGCACGCCTCAGGGTAGATCATCGAATATTAGGGAATATTAAAATATATATTATTAATTTACTGATTCACAAACGTCATAAGCACGTAAAGATAGAATATTTTTCTTTGATGTAAAGTCTAGTTTTCAGATGAAGTCTCTATCAATATCCTTAAGATAAGGTAAACAAACAAAATCAGCCAGAGATATTACATCAAAACTTATAATACCGAAGACAAAATTGAAGTAAGAACATTAGTAAAATAGGAAAACAGAACCCAAATCACAAGTTCATAAACAAAATTAACTAAGAATTAAACATTTATAATTACAACTTGAACCATAACAACTCTCTTCTTATCATGGATAGTTCTTAACAATTCTTCAATACATTTCTAATCATTTTTTTGGTACCGGACAAACCCGACAAATCTTACACATATAAAAGCTCGTCAGATACCTAATTTATAATCACGTATACATATTTATATTGTGTCTATGTGTATAGTATACTGTATGTAAGTAAAAGACTCGATTTATAGTCTAAAATCTTCAGGTATTTTATTCAAATCGGGTTTTATTTCTGGTGAAGAAGAGCTAACCGTAGTAGCCGAAGAAGCAATAAGAGCGTCGACTCTAGCACCGACCTTCGCCGCTTTTTCTCGTATAAGAGCGGCGGGTAAGTCAGTGGCTAATCGTTCTTCGTCTTGGAAGAGAAGATCAGGGAAGTTAAGACGAGCAGAAGGACCACGAAGATAAAAAACAGCAACATCGTAAGCTCTAGCAGCCGCAACATCGGTTGTGTAAGAACCAAGCCAAAGACGTGAACGTTTGTTTGGTTCACGAATCTCAGCCACCCATTTACCCCACTTTCTCATACGTATTCCTCTGTACAGCTTCTTTGTTGCCACGTGGCGAGTCACTTGTTCGTGAGGTCGTCTCTTTGGCCTTGGAGACTCTTCATGTTGTTGTTGATCTAATTCCATTGATGATTAATGGAAGACAAATACTATTTTGGGGGATCCGTGAAGTTTATAAAGTACGATGAGAGTATTGAATATTATACGGCCGAAAGTGATTTTTTAATATTATTATTGTCTTGTAGAGATTTGCCAAGTTGCCTCGTAATTCTAAATTTTATCTCTTTACTATATTTATCATCAAATTTGTCACTTTGATACCGACTGTAATTGAAAACTATAGATTGATAAAGATTTCATTTGAGATGACTAACCATCCAATTATCCATTATAAAAAATGATTAAATTTATTAATACAATTACCAATATTTTAAATTAAAAATATATTTTTCTCTCCAAAACTATACATATAAGAGAGTTTATCTTGAAATTTTATTTTTATGGGATTAAATACAATATAACGGAAGTCTATTCAAAATAGTATTTTAAAGGATTTAATTTTTTTAATAGAATTACATGTTATTCAAGCAATTGTCAAAATTTAATTAAAATTATGTGATGATTGGTTCTATCGTTTATAAATTTTATTTTAAATAAAATCACCTCTTATTAGTTAAGTTATTGTTATGTTATTTACAAATTTTAATTAAAATCTTCTTTTATTTTTATTTTTTTATGTTGGAAAAGAGGTTCTTTGTATGCCCAAAATTTCTCATAATACCATGAACTAACAGATTATCCTCAGTTGTAATGTTTGCTAGTAAATCTATTATTTTGAATACAAAAAAAATATTTATGAAATGAAACAAAATATATCTTCTGTGACTTATTTAAAAATAATGATGCAATAATCTAATGATAGTAGTTAATTTATAAATCTTCAAACATGGAAATTCGATTTCTCTTTAATATAAGAGAAGAAAAAAATAGGAAATGAATTTTGATTATAAATAAAATATTGTCGTTCTAACTATTAAAATAAATTTTAAAAAGAAAAGAACGTGAGGCAGTCTCAAACTTGTCGATCATTAACAAGTTTACAAAGTCTTGGATTTAACTATTTGATTCAATCATTCAAACTGTTAATAAAAATATTTAATTTCCATAAAGGAAGATAATTTCATTACATTATTGCAAAGTAGCTTATGAAGACAAATACCCGTGTTTGATAGATAGAGACTTGAATGTTTGTCTTAATCACTTACCAGTTTTACAGGACCACTTATACAAATAATTAATTAACAAGTATTCTTTTAATCTAGATGCTTTCTTTTAATCTAATGTTTGCTTTTATTCAAAATATTGGTGCGTGAATCTAAACATTATCGATATTATTTCATTTAATTATTCAATCTTTTATTTTACTGCAGGAATTTCAAACTAAAATCTAGGTCAATCTTAATAAAATGTCATAAGAACTTGATAAAATTGGAAATGATACATAGAAAATTAAAATGACACGTACAAATCGAGACATAGTCAAAAATATTTATGAAACAAAAAAAATTCTGTTTTACTCAAAACATTTAGGAGTAGCTAAAAATACAATCGTATCCATGATTAAAAAAAACTTAAATTTGACAATAAATAGTATTTAAAACAAAATTTTCAACTATTAAACTTCCACTATTTTATATGCATCAGTAAACCCAAGAGAGAAAAACAAAAACAAAAATCAAATAGGAAGGAAATTTTGTTCACTGGTCTTTTTTCTTGTTTGATTCCATATGAATTTATGTAACTATTTTACAACATAAATCAAATAGAAAGGAAACAATTTTTCTCCAACTGAGAGAGTTTCTCTCTCTACCACTACGTTTGCGTTCGCTAGTCTAAGATAATACTCTGATTTAGCCGGTGACTATCCGAATTTATTCTCTGGTCGCAAAGATTTTTGTTCCGTTGATTTTGTTGTTCAGCTTTTATATATTTTGGTTTTAAGTTCTAAGTTTTACTCTGGAACTTTCCGGCTTAACTTTTAAGTTTTTGTCTTTGGTCGATTTCTATTTTTATTATTGTGTCTTATGCTTTGAATAAAATCGGATTTATCTGCTTGATCTAGTTTTAGATATGGCTTGGGGGCATATATTTTAGACCATTTTAAATGTATTCTTTTGATTTATATTTTAAAATAGAGCAATTCCGTAAAAGAAATATTTTTTATTCTAATATATGCCTCTCTTTTTTACTCTTAAAACGAATATAATAAATCTATTCTATTTTTATTTTAAAATTTTTTTTTTGGTCAACGGCAGATTATATTGGGTCACAACTGTTCGGTTCAATAGCCAAATTCCTACATAATGTAGACAAAATAACTCGATTCCAGATTATGCAAATGCGTGATCTTAAGTAGACTTATCGTCTGACACTAGATTAAATGCCATTTGTAAATATGTCATCTTTAAACTAGAAAAAACACGTTTTTAAATGTAAAGAAAAAATAATATTCTTCTATATTAATTTTAAAAATATAAGTGGACAGAAGTAAGTTTACTTTAAAATAGTATTTAAAAGCAAATATAAAAATAATTTGGAAATATTTTTAGTTTGTTTTTTCGATTTGTATAGTTTTGTTTTTATAGCTTAAAAGTCTAATTTTATGGTTTTCATTCGAGTTTTTAGTTTTTTTTTATCATCGGTGGCTGCACATCTTATTTTTTCACCGACGGTTAAATCAAATTATAATAAAAATACGTCATTTATGAAAAAAAAAAAAACAAAAAAAGGGACACGTAGAGGAATGAGTTAAAGATAAACTCAAATACTGGCCGACAAAAACCTAATCTGCTTCTATCTTCCATTTGCTTATCTCTTTATGAACATCAGTCAGTCTTAGTCACTTCCGAATTTTAACATCATTAAAAAATATTTTGTTCAATTCTTCCACTAATGCACATGTAATTGCTATTACTGAATATTATAATTGATTTGATTAGTTATTTAAAATGATCATAACGATAAAAAAGAATGATACGTATCAAGTGTGATTTAATGGTACATATATAAAAAATTGTATATTTAAGATTCTGCTGCATCACAAGGAGAAATTGTGAGGAACAACCAGAATATACTACGTTATTTCTACACTGTATATTATAAGAATAAACAATGTATATCTGATTTACACTATTGATCAAATATTATTATCCAATTTATAATTTAAGTTTTTTAAATTTTTGATAATATCACATAAAGCACATATGATTATCTGAAATAAAATTTTGGTGAAAAAATAACTAAAAAGAATATTTTACTATTTGAGTAAAGGCGATTTCGAAAATATTTGACCACTTTTACGGAAAAAAGAAACCTCATATATATTTATATATATATATATATCAATTATTACAAAATTAAAATATATATATATATATATCAATTATTACAAAATTTTGGGAGGTGTCAAATTTATTTTTAACTCTAAAATATCATGTAATATCCACTTAATATTATTCAGAATTTTAAGAATAGATTTAAACTATTAAACATAATTGTTGATCAGAAAACAATTATACGTAGAATGGAATGCAGTAGAAAAACAAAACAGAAAAAATCTAGATTTGACAATAAAAAATGTGACGTGGCCCATTATTCCAAGATAGAGGCCCAAACGTGACTTGGCCTAGACCTTTTTTTGTCACAAAAGTAAATGCATTCATTAAAGCATCAACGGCCAAGTTCATACACAACTGATTTTGCACATAGATCTGCCTCTTCACTACATTTCCTACCGATAAGATTGATCTCCATAAATCGATCTGCAAAAGAGATAATGTCATGAAAGATTGCAAAGATTTCAAGCGATATCTATTAGGGAATATTATCCCACATCGAAAGTTGGAGGAAATCTCCTATATTATATATAATATATGAACCTCTCTACTTATTGCCGATTGGTTTTGAGTTGGAATCTCATAATATCAGAGCCCACCATCCATTCTGTCAGTCTAATCCGACCCAAAGTTAGTCCAATTATCGACAACCCAAACTCAAAATTGGTGTCGTCGATCTATCCTCAAACATATCAAGATCGGTGGCTAAATAACCATCATCTCGAGAGAACGTATTAGGAAATATTATCCTATATCAGAAGTTAGACGGAAACCTCTCTATTATATATATAAGGTATGAGTCTTTCCACTAATTACCAATTAGTTTGGCTTCTCCAACCTAATTGTTGTGACGAGAACATAGAGATTCGATTAAAATCTCCCCCATGGATGGTCCAAAGGGATTATCTCATGGCTAAACCTTCAGCTACTGAGGTTCATTTGACATTATTCCTGGTGCTAGCTTGTTGGATGAGTGATTCTCCATTCTTTGATTTCAAGAGTCAACTAAGACCCACTGATGTAGAGTTTGGTTTCCAAGCCACATACATGAAGAGCTAGTTGATCTTCCAGTCGGAAGTGATATATTTCTTCTTCTAGTCTCTGTTTGATTTTTGTTATTTGTCTCATCTGCCATTCTCCGGCTTCAGTGAGTCCATTTGATAGAGTTTGGGTTGCTATAGTTTTCTTCTTATCGAAGATCAATCGATTTCGAGCCCACCAAATTGAACACATATTAAAGTATCAAACACTCAAGAAAATCCTTTAAAACGTCTCTTTGTATTAATTAGAAACTTACTCAAAACTGAATAATACACAAATCGTATTCTTTGCTCGTAAGTCTTTACAACTCAAAGACTTACCTATTTATAGATTCTCAACAACTCATGATAATCTTCTCTTAATCTTATCTAAATAGATTTTACCTAACTTAAATCTATCTAGAACTTTATTTGGTCTTATATTAAACTTTAATCAACTTATCAAAGTTTATCTTAGACCTTAAGCTAATGAAGCTTACTCAACATTCTCCCTTCTAAGCTTCATTTCTTTCCCACAAATGATTTGAACTCCAATGAGACTTCTCATGTGTTTGAACTTGATCTTTGTCAATGCTTTTGTTAGGATGTCTGCTAATTGCCTTTCTCCTGGTACATGCTCGACACCAATCTGACCATTGCTTATACATTCTCGAATGAAATGATAGCGTTTATGGATGTGCTTGCTACGTCCATGAAAAATTGGGTTTCTTGTCAACTCCAAAGCTGATTTGTTGTTAATTCAGATCACTGTTCTTATGCTCTCTCTTGCTTTTATTTCACTTAGTAATTCCTGCAACCATATAGCTTGTTTAGAGGCTTCTGTTGCAGCCATGAACTCTGCTTCACAGGAAGAAAGTGCAATCATGTTCTGTTTCTGTGAACACCACAAGATCGGAGCATCACCAAGATAAAAAATATGACCAGAAGTGCTCTTACCATCATCTAAATCCACGCTATGACTACTGTCACTGTAATCAATAAGCAACTTTGATCATCCTTTCTTGTAGATTAAACCATAGTTCAAAGTCCCACTTAAGTACCTGAGAATCTGTTTTAGTGCTCTTCCATGTGACTCTCGCGGTTGATGCATATATCCACTCAACATTCATAATGAGAATGCTAGATCAGGTCTTGTATGCAACAAGTATCTAAGGCAACCAATCTTTCTTGAGTATCTTCTTTGCATAAGCTTCTTGTTTGATCTCTATCCCATCTTCCTTTTGATTCACTTCTATTCCGAGATAAAAGCTCAATTTCCCTAAATCATACATCTCGAAATTTCTTGACATTGAAGCTTTGAAGTCGTTGATGATCTTCTGCGTGCTTCCAGTTACAAAGAGATCATCGATATATACTACAACCATCAAGCAATTTATTCCTTCTTCCTTTCTATAAACAGAGCTTTCTTTTGCACATCTTTTGAAAAACAGACTTCGTAGTATCTCATCAAGCTTAGTGTTCCAACAGCGAGGTGTTTGTCGAATTCCATAGAGTGCTTTTGAGAGTTTGAAAACTTTGGATTCTTCTCCCTTCTTTTCAAACCCAACAGGTTGCGTTACATAAACTTCTTCAGTCAAAACTCCATGTAAGAAGGTTGTTTTCAAATCCAAGTGGTGAATTTCCCATCCATTGTAAGCTGGGAGTCCCATGAGTAAGTGTATTGTCTCTATGCGTGCAACTGGAGCAAAAAATTCATCAAAGTCGATACCTGCTTGCTGCGTATATCCTTTTGCAACTAAACGAGCTTTGTGTTTGTTAATTGATCCATCGGCATTCCTCTTGAGCTTGAATATCCACTTTAAACCAATTACTTTTGCTCCGTAAGGCTTATCAACCAGCTTCCACGTCTTGTTTTGTTTGATAGAATTGATCTCATCTATGCAAGCCTTGTTCCACTCTTCTGAAACTTTAGCCTCTTCATAATTTAGTGGTTCGTTGTTAAGAGAAAGCAACAGTCTTTCACATTCAACATCTGCAAAGAGAACATAATCGTTCAAGTAAGATGGTGTATGTATTTGTCATTGAGTCCTTTGTATTGGCTGAGTTGTTCCTTCTGTGATAGATTCCTCTGTTGCAGTTTCGTTGTCTTCTGCAACACGTTTGATATTCTCATGAGTTTTATGACCATCAGACTCCAAACCATCTTCTTGTAACTCTTCCCATGGTAACTGAAGCACTTGAAATCCTGAGCTGATATTCTCTTCTTCTCCCTTCCAATTCCAAGCTTGATTTTCAGCAAAAGTAACATCTCTACTGATGACTATTCTTTTGGTTATCAGGTTTAGGAGTCTATAAGCTTTAGTTCCTGGTTCATTACCAAGATGTACTAGAGTCTGTGAACGATCATCAAGTTTCTTTAAACATGCAGCTTCTATCTTGGCATAAGCGATACACCCAAATACTCGAATGTGATCAACCCTCGGTTTCCTCTTCTTAATACTTTCATAAAGTGTTTGATTTTGCAGAGCTCTAGTTGTAACTTGATTTATCAGATAAGTGAAGTGTCTCACTCCTTCTCCCCACAAATAATTTGGAACTTTCATGGCTTTGAGAATGCTTCGAGTCATCGCCATTAATGTTCTGTTTCATCGTTCCACTACACCATTTTGTTGTGGTGAATAGGGAGCAGTTAATTGTCTTTTGATCCCATTTTTTTCACAGTAGACACGAAATTCTTTTTACAGGAATTTCTCCTCCTCTGTCAGTTTTCAACATCAAGACCTTCCCTTCGTGCTCTTTCTCAATCATAGTGTTGGAAGTCTTTGAATTTTGTGAACGCATCTCCCTTTTCTTTTAGTAATAGTGTCCACATATATCTCGTGCAATCATCAATTAAGACAAATATGTACCTGTTCTGAGCTGGTGTTGCTGGAGATATAGGACCATATAGATCAGCATGTACTAATTCAAAGACCTTCGATGCTCTAAAACTGCTTGCCTTTGGAAACTTAAGTCGTGTCTGTTTTCCTACTAAACATGATTTACAAATCTGATTGTCAACTGGTATCTTAGGTAAACCTCGTGCCATCTCTTATGCTGACATATCCTTAAGAGCTTTAAAACTAACATGTCCAAGACGAGCATGCCACTTCCAAGATTCATCACAAATTTTTGAGAGAAAACTCACAGGTTTATCAATCTGCAGCTTCACTTTATACAGTCTATTCAGAGCTCTTCTTACTTTAATAAATAATCTTCCATTCTTATCATGTAAAGTAAGAAACCCATTCTTCATAAGGACCTCACAACCTTCTTCTATAGCTTGTCCTAAACTCAAGATACTGCTTTTTAGACTTGGAATGTAATATATCTCAGACATCAACTTCTGATATTCGACCTTTGTTTTGAAGATAATCGAGCCTTTCCCTTTAATCTTAACACTCGAACCATCTCCAAATATCACCTTGCCTTTAATCTCTGAGTTTAGCTCTGAGAAATCAGATTTTTCTCCTGTCATGTGATTGCTTGCCCCATTGTCAAGATACCACTCACCACTCTCGTTGTTTCCTTTATTAAATTTCTCTGGAAACACTTTCTCTTCGTTAAGAAGAATCACTTCGTGCATATATATTGTTTCATCAGCTTCATCTGTCTCTGAGTCATCTTGTTTATCTTCTACTTTATTCAGCTCTTCAAGTTTCTTTCTCCTTTCTGGACACACTAAGGCAAAGTGCCCTCTATTATCGCACCTGAAGCAAACAATGTTTGATCGATCCTTTTTCTCTCTGTTTTGTGAAGTCCGAGCCTTTCTCTTTCCATAAGTTTGTCATTTGTTGTTGTGTGTACTTGAATAAAGTAGATTCTCATGTGACTCACTTTCTTCTTCTTTTATCCTCTCTTCATATGCTTTAAGTCTTCCTATAATGTCTTCAAAGCCAGTCTTGTTTAAGTCCAACACTTGTTCCAACGAAGTTGTCAAGTGTATAAATTTGCTTCTAGGTAACGCATTGAGGAACTTCTTCACCAATTTTGACTCATCAATTTTCTGACCTAAAGTAGCTGAATTCGATATTATCTCTTTCATCCTTCCAGAGAAAGCATCTATATTTTCTGTCTCTTTCATTCGAAGTCTATCGAACTCTGACATGAGAGTTTGAAGTCTCGCTTCTCTGACTCTTTCAGCTCCTAGATTCAATGCCTTGATCGATTCCCATAACGCTTTAGGTGAGTCTTGTTCTCCAATTTGTAAAATTAAGTTCTCAAGGATTGATTGGAACAAAATTGCTTTTGCTAGGTAATTTTTTTCATCAACACTTGATCCAATATCGATTGTTTCCCATACTTTGTGTACTTGGAAGACCACCTTCATCTTCATCGCCCACACCGTGTAGTTGGTGGATGATAACAGTGGACACAAAACAGAGGACGGAACCGAGTCTTTCTTCGCAGCTTTCACGTCGTCTCCCATCGTTGGAGTAGATCTTCAACTTCAAGATCTTTTAAACCTGGTTTTCTCTGATATCAACTAAAGTATCAAATACTCAAGCAAATCCTTTAAAACATCTCTTTGTATTAATCAGAAACTTACTCAAAACTGAATAATACACAAATCGTATACTTTTCTCGTAAGTCTTTACAACTCAAAGACTTACCTATTTATAGATTCTCAACAACTCATGATAATCTTCTCTTAATCTTATCTAAATAGATTTTACCTAACTTAAATATATCTAAAACTTTATTTGGTCTTATCTTAAACTTTAATCAACTTATCAAAGTTTATCTTATACCTTAAACTAATGAAACTTACTCAACATAATCCACTGTATGATTGGTCCTAAGCCAGTTCCAATTGGCGGTAAAGTGATTTCTTTGTTTGCTTTTTTGATTAACTCTCTATAGTTTGTTATCACATCCAGAGTTTCTTCTTCCCCACATCTTCAACGTTGATCTTCCATTTTCTCATATTTGTTCCAGTACATAAAGCCTCAGCCATTATCTTTCATAGGAAAGCCCACTGATTAACCTCCGATTACTGATTACGGAAATTCGAGACTTGAACAAACGGATACTCTTTGCGCTCGACTTAGAGGTTGTATGTTTCGGCTTCAACTATAGATCTTCTTTTTTTCAACATTATTCTAGTCACCATTTCTCTATAACTTGTTGTGATCTGCAGCTAGGTACAGTCTTAATCCACTTCCTTTATGCTTCCTCTTTTCAAAGCTCTCTTTAAAGTTATGATTAGCTTTCAAGTTTTCGTGGTATTTTCTTATTTGAAACTCTTCTAGATTTTCTGTTGTGTCCTCAAAGTTAGATCTGAGTTTTGTGTTACTTGGTTAGGTTTTAATCACTAATATTACTTAATCTATGAATACATAAATGAAAAAACTATGATTAGCCATCACTTTGGCTTTGTGGTTTCATAACATTATGTATTTTAGATGGCAAAATTCTACTTCATTTTATTTTTGTTGATTAAAGATGATTTAGGTTCTATTGAGATGAGTCTCAGAATAGGGAAAGGTCCTAGTTAAATGATATTTAGTCTGTTCTTGGTAACTAATGACATTGAGCTTAGATTCTTGAGTTTTGGGTGTAAAGGTCCTGGTTTTTCGATATTTGGTATGTTCTTATTGAGCTTAGATGCTTGGTGGGTTTTGATGTTGTGTTGTGTATTGACTTTCGAAGAACCGTAAACGAGTTGTGTTTTTGTTTTTCTTGCAGAATAATCATAGCATTTACACATGTCCATATTTGGGATATTGAAAACTGTTCTATCGGTGTAGATGGTCATGATATCTACACTCGAATAGTAGAAGCAGTGCAAGGATTAGGCTTAATGGGAGGATATTTCAATGGAGAGTGATATGGTAATTAAAGATAGAATAACCAATCAGGTATATAATGTATTTTAATTAAACTTTTATTACAATTTTTAAGTGTTTAATTACTTTCAACTTGACATCACGCCTTTAAAATACTTTTTTATTTCCATAAGAGATATTATCAGTTCGTATTACTTGTGATACAGAAATTCAACGCTTGGACTTTTTGAACTATTGACAATATCTTATATTCATGATTTCTTAATTTATATGTATATATATTAAAAACTAAGTATTTTATTAAGAAATTTTTATGTTCACTGTTTTAATCAAAATAACTAGGATGATGTTGGTTAATTCTTTAATAACCAAACTATCTTAAAATAAGTGTGTTAGTTATTTTAGAGATAATCTCTACTAAGAGTTAGTTACTTAGAGATAAGATCAAATCTTTAGATTAGATTCATGAGAATTAATCTATATATGAGGGGTTAAGGAGGTTTGTTCCTTAGGACTTTAGAAAACAAGGTTTAGGTTTTGAGAGAGTTTCCTAAATCAATAAGAAGAGAAGTTATTATATTCTAAAGTAAGCAAATACGATTAACTTGAATTGGTATCAGAGCTCTTAGGTTTCGATTCATCAAGTTGATCAACAATGGGAGATGTGACTCCAATACAATCTCCAAGCAAAGATCCAGGTGTACCTTCAATACAATGTACGATGCTTACCGCTACAAACTACACGGTTTGGTCAATGCGTATGAAGGTCACGCTGCGTGTTAGTGAGGTCCGGGAGAATAGAACCAGGCTCAATAGACCCGAAGAAGAATGATATTGTGGTTGCTCTCTCGTTCCAGTCCATACCAGAAGTTCTCATATTACAAGTAGGAGATCAAGGAACAACCAAGGAACTTTGGGATGCAATTAAGACTCGCTACCAAGGTGCAGATCGTGTTAAGGAGGCTCGTTTACAAACTTTAATTGCTGAATTTGATAGGTTAAAGATGAGTGATTCAGATTTGGTGGATAACTTTGCTGGAAAGATCTCGGGGATAGCAGCTCAATCCGCAGCCCTTCGAGAGACAATCGATGAAACAAAGATGGTTAAGAAGTTTTTAACCGGACTTCCGAGAAATAAATTCATTCATATTGTGGCTTCTCTTGAAGAAGTACTAGACTTAAATACAACTCACTTTGAAGACATAGTTGGGAGAATTAAAGCTTATGAGGAGAGAGTTAACAATGAAACACATGGTGAAGAACAAGATAACCTTATGTACTCAAATCGAATCTCCTATGGTCGAAGTGAAAATCCGAGTGAAAGTGGAGGAAGTGGTGCAGGAAGAGGAGGCAATAGTCGTGGATGAGGTAGAGGAAGAACATGTTTTAATGGTCGAAACAATCAAGAGTAATACAAAGAACCAAAACAGAATATTAAGAAAGATCGATCAAGAGTGATTTGTTGGCGATGTGATAAACTAGGACACTTTGTCTCTTCTTGCCCTGATAGACCACGAGAACAACCAGAGGCTAATATCAATGAGTATGAAGATGAGGAAGGAGAAGAAGTTGAAGAAGAATCTCTCTATATGCATGAGACTATTTTCTTAAATTAAGACAAGGTGTTTCCTCGAAAATATGATACCGGTGGAGATGAAACAAGTATGTGGTATCTAGATAATGGCACAAGTAACCACATGACTGGAAGCAAAGGTTTCTTTTCTAAGCTCAATGAGGAAGTAAAAGGAAAAGTTCGCTTTGGAGATGGTTCGCATGTTGATATACTTGGTAAAGGTACAATTGTATTCATTGTGAAAAATGGAGAGAAACGAGAACTTAAAGATATCAATTCATTCCCGATATTAAACATAACATCATGAGTCTTGGCCAAGCTACGGAGAATGGATGCGAAATAAAGATGAAAGGAAATCAATTGACTGTGAGAGATCTGAAAGGGAGATTATTGCTTTAAGTCACAAGGTATACAAATCGACTTTACAAAGCTTATTTGCAAGTTTGTAAACAGAGATGCCTTCTTGTCAAAGAGGATATCACACATGGTGAATAAAAGGGAAAGAAAAAACGACATCCTTTTCCTTCAAAGACTAAATTCCGGGCGAATAAAAGCTTAGAACTAATACATGGTGACTTGTATGGTCCGATTTCTCCCTCAACACCTTCTCATAATCGCTATATCTTCGTACTAATTGATGATTGTACAAGATATATGTGGACGCTTTTGCTTAAGGATAATAGTGAAGCTTTTGATCGATTTCAAAGATTCAAGACATTTGTTGAAAAACAGTTGGATTTATCTATCAAAACTCTTCGGACAGTCATGGAGGAGAGTTTACTTCTACTACCTTCACACGTTTTTGTGAAGACAAATGAATCACAAGACAACTCACAGCACCTTACACACCACAACAAAACGGTGTAGTGGAGAGAAGAAATCAAACCTTGATGGGTATGACAAGAAGCTTGCTAATATACATGGAAGTACCTAATGAATTTTGGGGAGAAGTTGTACGACACTCCACTTATCTCATCAATCGAATACCAACTAAGGCGTTACAAGGACATACTCCATATGAAAGCCTTATGAAGAGAAAACTGAACATTGAACACTTAAGAGTTTTCAGATGTCTTGCCTATGTAAAGATCACCGAACCACATCATAAGAAACTTGAAGATCGATCTAAATGCGTAGTTAATCTAGGTTCAGAACAAGGAACGAAAGGGTACAGACTTTATGATCCTAAAGCAAAGAGAATACTAGTGAGTAGAGATGTAGTATTTCATAAATAAAAAAGTTGGGATTGGACAACTACACAAATGAGTTCCGAACCAGGAATGTTCAGAGTGTTTCGAGAAGGAGTCTTGGAAGAAGAAAATGTTTTTCCTGATGTACAAGAGGAATATGAATATAATGATCAACCTAACCACAATGATCATGAAGATCATGAATATGTTGCCAAAGAAGAAAATAAATCCGAGAGTGTTCTACCTAATTCAAGATATGGTCGTGTTCTTACAAGACCAAAACACTTTGATGATTTCGTTTTACTTGCTGAGTTGGAAGGAGGAAGATTGCTTCTCACGATAGATGGCGAACCAGAAATTTATTGGGAAGGTAAAGACATTCGAGAGTGGGTAGAAGCTATGCAAACTGAACTTGATTCGATTTTCAAGAATAAGACATGGACACTTGTTGACAAACCAGAAGGAGTTAAGCCTATTGGGTTGAAGTGGATCTTCAAAGTTAAGAGACATGCTGATGGAACTATTCATAAGCTCAAAGCAAGGCTTGTGGCCAAAGGATATGTTCAATAACATGGCATTGACTATGAGGAGGTTTTTGCACCAATAACTCGTATGGAAACCATTTGTTTACTTATAGGATTTGTAGCTACACATGGGTGGAAAATTCATCATTTAGATGTTAAAACAACCTTCTTGAATGGTGACTTATGTGAGACAGTTTATGTAAAACAACCAGAAGGATTTGTGAAGAAAGGTGGAGAAAATAAGGTGTATCTTCTTCACAAGGCATTGTATGGTTTGCGCCAAGCTCCCAGAGCATGGAGGAGTGTCAAGCTCAATCAAGTCTTAAAGAGACTGTGATTCACAAGATGCAAGAAAGAACCTTCAGTGTAAATCAAGAGAGTTAAGGAAGAACTTGTGATCATAGCCATTTATGTTGATGACTTGTTTCTCACTGTAACATCTCTACAAGTAATCGATAGTTTCAAGAAGAACATGTCTAGTGAGTTTGAGATGACCGACTTAGGAAAGTTAACTTACTATCTCGGTATAGAAGTACATTAGGGAATCAATGGCATTTAGATCAAGCAATAAAGTTATGCTAAAGGGATACTCTTAGACAAGGATATGAATGAGTGCAACTCAACAAGCACACCAATGGAGATTAATTTGAAGCTATCTAAAGCCGTAATTGAACCCGAGATTGATGCTACAAGGTATAGAAGAACAATTGGTAGCTTGAGATATCTTCTCCACACAAGACCAGATTTGTCTTATGCAATAGGAGTATTGAGTATATACATGCAAAGTCCAAGAGAATCACATGGAATAGCTCTTAAAAGAGTGCTAAGGTATGTGAAAGGAACTACTAACTTGGGTTTGTTTTTCAAGAAGAAATAATCAAAGAGAATCATAGGGTATAGTGATAGTAGCCACAATTTTGATATTGATGATGGAAGAAGCACCCCCGGTTAAGTATTCTTCTTTGGTTCTTTACCGATCGCTTGGACTTCTCAAAAACAACCTACTAAGGCTCTCTCTTCTTGTGAAGCAGAAATTTATGGCTGCAACTGAAGCATCAAAGCAAGCCATATGGCTTAAAGAACTTATGAAAGAAGTACTTAACAAAGATGAGAAGATTGTGTTAAGGATAGATAACAAGTCGGCTATAGCTCTCACCAAAAATCCAGTCTTCCACGGAAGAAGCAAGCATATACTTTCGAGATATCACTTCATTCGTGAGTGTGTTGAAAATGATCAGGTTGAGGTGGAGCACGTCTCAGGAGAAGAACAGAAAGCCGATATTCTAACAAAAGCCTTAGGAAGGAACAAGTTCAAAGAAATGAGAAGCAAGGTAGAGTCATCGAGTTCACACAGCCCGAAATTCATCTTGGAATTACGGGGGAAAATGTTGGTTAATTCCTTAATGACCAAGCTATCTATAATATAAGTGTGTTAGTTATTTTAGTGATAATCTCTAGTAAGAGTTAGTTACTTAGAGATAAGATCAAATCTTTAAATTAGATTCATGATAATTAATTTTTATATATGAGGATTAGGAAGGTTTGTTCCTTAGGACTTTAGAAAACAAGGTTTAGGTTTTGAGAGAGTTTTCTAAATCAATAAGAAGAGAAGTTCTTATATTCTAAAGTAAGCAAATACGATTAACTTGAGATTATACCTATAATTATTTTGATTACTTTTTTAAAATCGTGTTCATTTTAGCTTGTTAAACTCGTGTTGATATTTTGGAATATCGTTTCTGAGATGTTATTTTAAAGATTCGAAACCTGATAGAAAATCAATCTGAATTAGAAAAAATTGAACCCGACAAAATACTCAAATGTGTCCTAAAATTATGAATCCAAAAAACCTGACCTAACCCCTATCTGAAACCAAATCAAGAACCAAATTTTACATTTTTAGAGTTTCTCTATTACTTTTTCTAATTTTTAATTGATATATAAAATACTTGAAATCGAACTCGAACTAATCAATTATTAAAAATTTAATTTGAATAAAAATGTTTGTTTAATATAAATTCTCTGGAGCATTTTTTTACTTTTTTGTTAATATTGAAGTATGACTCACCGGTCTATTAGCCAAATTCTTATATAATATAGGCGGTCGTACTCGATCACTAAATATACAAGTGCATATGCCTTTATTAAACTTACCACATGCCATTAAACTAAATACCACTTACCTAAAATATTCTTTAACAATTACTTTAAACATATATTACTAGATTTTTTTAAGTTCATAATATAAAATTACTAGATATAGACATGTGCGATGCACGGGGTAAAATTTTTTTTAGTCATATTTTTAATATTATGAATAATGTTTTAAAAATCTTAAATAGCTTTTAAAGATTTTTTGTACAATATATAGAAATTATAATTTAAATTAATATGTACTTATCATTGTGATACATTTTATATATATTTATTTTGTAGAGATCTATAATTTGAAATGATTTTCAAAAATAAATGAAAATTATGTGTGAAAAAATATAAACAAAAAACTATTTTATAGAAGTAGTCACTTCACTAAAAAATTGATATTTTATAGATATATAAAAGTAGTCATATTTTATAGAAGTAGTCATATTTTATAGAAGTAACCAAAAAATATTTTAAAAAGTAGTCACTTCCTTTACGTAATGTATTCCCAAACTTTTCGAGAAGAGAATGATGCACAAAGCCTTGAATAGTATTCTCTTGTTGTAAAAAATTTAAGTTTTAGTTGAATAATAAAAATATTTTCGAATAAGGAAAAGATAAATATAAAAAATATTACCTTTTCATCAAGTAAGAGAAAGTTTACTCCTATAAGCTCATTGTTATTACTTAAAATTCTTGCTTCCCACTTCCTTAAAACATGTAGCATTGTACGATGATACAAACATTTTTGGGTTAATTGATCGATTGTTAAATAATTTGTATTGTTTTTAGCTTTTGTGTTCATTGTTATTCAACCTATAAAAATCAAAAAATTGAGATGTAAAGATTATCATTCATAAAACACAAATATATATATATATATATTGATAAAAGTATCATATCACTAAAAATTAAATAAAATAATGATATATTTAGTTTTAAATATATACCTTTTTTGCTTGTTTGTTTTGATTGCGTTGAATATAAACGAATGATTGCGTTGAATGTAAACAAAAGAGAAAGATTAAGTTGAAGAAAGTTTGTAAACAAAAGAGAAAGATTAAGTTAAAGAAAGTTAGAAAATTGATTCCTGAGTTGTAATTGTTTTAATGTGTTTATGTATATATAGAGATTAATATTCACAACTCCCTTTTAGATTAGAATTAGGATCTTACGTGTAAATATCTAGCAAAGTTTTAACTGATTAAATTCTGTTAAGATTAGGATTAAAGATATATTATTATCTCATCACCAATATCGATATAAATGAGGATTAAATGTAACCTCAATGCGTAATATATTACAATAATCTCTTATTATATTACACTCAATATCTTGTTTTATGCTTTGGATTAGGATTAAATGCAACCTCGATGTATAATAATATATAGAGATTAATATTCACAACTCCCTTTTAGATTAGAATTGGGATCTTACGTATAAATAAATATCTAGCAAAGTTTTAGCTAATTAAATTATGTTAGGATTAGGATTAAAGATATATTATTATACAAAAACCAATGTCATATAAATTTTGTCACCATTCGGTTACCAATATAATAGGATATAATTATTATTCCTTTATATAATAAGATTTAAAATAGATATAAATATTTGTGATATAGTTATTATTTTATTTTATTTTAATTGTTATCACCAAAAAATTATGATTGTTGAATTTGACACGTGGAAATATCTAGTTAATTACTAACTTTGAAAAACCTTCCTTTATATAATAAGATACCACAAATCATATTTGATTGTGTTACATTAAAATCAAATTTAGATCACCTATATATTCTACTAATATCAGATTTTTTTTTGTCAACACTAATATCAGATTTTTTTTTTTTTTTTTTAACAACAAACACTAATATCAGATTAGATCACCTAAATATTTAAGTAAGTTTTTTTTTGACAAAAAAAAAATATTTAAGTTTTTTTAAGATCTGCCAATATCAGAAAAATATAGAAACGGTTATGATTGATAATGGCCTTGACCGTAGGTGTTTTTAGAGTAGTTTTTGCTTTTCCAAAATCTACTATTTAGCTATTCATAATTTTTGAAAAATTGCTTTTAAGAAACTAGTTTTTTGCAATTTTTACTACTATAACTTAGAAACCAAAAAGTAACTTTTTGTCGTTTTTTCCAATTGTACGTTTTTTTATTTTTCTATTTTGAAAAATAATTAAAATTATATTGTATATTTTCCAACGTGTGTGTACGTGTGTTTTTCGATGTTTATGTTGTAGTAATTGTATGTGTCATACTATCTATGAAATTTGAAAGGTTTTATTTAATTATTATTTTAATTAAATATCATATTTTATATAAGTTTAGGGAAAATATTTTATATAAGTTTATAGAAAGCAAACTAAAAAGTAAACAAACTTTTGGTGTTCATAATTTTTATATTTTTAATATTATTTATAAAAAAGTTTACAAGTTTTTATTTTTAATTATTTTATTTTCTGGTCAAAAAATTTATAATTTAAATTTAATATAATATTTTTATAGGTTTAGGAAAAAGAACATTTTAGAACAGAAATATTAAAACAGAAAAAAAAATAAACTGAAACAAAAACTATAGAAGTTGTCATTTATGATTTTCAAAAATTAAATTTACTGCAAAAAATAAAAATCAAATATAAAAGCCAAAAACTAAAAACCGAAAATCAAAATCCAAAAACTAAAAACTGATTTGCCATTCACCACCAATATATATTTTATTTTTCAAGTAAAAAGGAGAGCAAAATTTGCCAAGGGCAGCAGTTCAATGGATCGCCGTAAAATCGTTCGCATGAAATACAATCAAGCAATTCAACGAATGTAGGAGACAACATAAATACGCTGCTTCCCATTGATCTCATCATTGAGATACTTTCAAGATCAATATGTCGTTTTGTGTCAGAGTAATGGTTCTCTTTGTTTCGACGTCCAGATTTCCCTGAGCTATTTCTGAAAAGATCATCAACTCAGCCGCGTCTTTTATTGGCATCGCACTATGACACTAAGTGACACTTTTTCTCAAGTTCTCAGCTTCAAAAATCTCGATAGAAACGTGAGTGTTGTATCACCAGATTATCATATGAATTTTGCTGGAAGTTGGTACACGGAAGTTTGTCAATCTGAGTTAATGGATTAATAGTTCTGCTGAAGAAACGGATAGTAAATGGGAAAATAGATAGGATTCCTCATATATGTGAAAAAATTTAAGAAATAAATTGATGAAATCAATGTGGTAAGAAATAACTCTTCTTTATTAGTTTAGAAAAATAATTCAAAACATAAATTCTCAAACTTTTAATCTCATAAGTTATGCCACAATCTTGACATCTTCTTATATATATTAGATAATTCTCACTAGGACAACTCTATTTCAGATAACTCCTAAAATATCTCAATCTTATCTAATCTAACTACCTAACTTGTTCAGCAAGTAATTTGATTCAACCTTATCCCAACAATCTCCCCCTTTAAGCTTGAACTCGATTTTCTCTTTGTTTTACATCAACGAATTCTCTCGCTTCTTCGACGTCCTTTGCAATCAACCTGATAAGTCTGTCACTGCTCTTGGTGTAAGCCACCACAGGTACCAACGCTTAATCATCCACTATTGTTGTCTCGTCTATCTTCTTCTCGTGATTAAAACCTTACTTAATTGATCCCTTGTAATTCTTAAAACTCTGATTTGCTTATGATTAAATCTCGTGTTTAATCCTTCTTAATGACTAAAATTCGTTTTTAATCGATCAACCTAAACTATGATAACAATTGAAGAACTTAAGAAATAAGTTGATGAAATCAAAAGAATAAAGAAATAACTATTTTTTGTTAGCTTAGGAAAATAACTCAAAACTTAAACTCTCAAACTTTTAATCTTATAAATTATGCCACAATCTTGGCATATCCTTATATAGATTAGATAATTTTCCAATTCCTATTAGGACAACTATATTGTAGATAACTCCTAAAATATCTTAGTCTAATCTAATCTAACTATCTAATTTGTTCAGCAAGTAACTTTATTCAAGCTTATCCCAACAATATATAATCCTAGCACAGGACAACAACTATCTTTACCTAAAGTCAGAACAAAGAACCTTTGTTTGAGAAGCTTTTTCGGGTATGATCCGATCGGAAAAGAATATAAAGTGTTTTGTATGACTGTGACACGCTATAGAGACCAGTTTAACTCTAGAGAACATAAAATTCTGACCTTAGGGAAAAGAAAACTGTCGTGGAGAAAGATCAAATGTTTTCCGCATTATTCTGAGAGGTGGTTCAATGGGATATGCATCAACAGGGTTTTATATTACAAAGCTTGGTACGACGGGAGATTTGTCATAGCATGTTTTGATATTAGGTCTGAGAAATTTAGTTATATAGAAACACCAAAAGGCTCTAAGATAACTTACACTGTGGATTTGATGAACTAGAAGGGAAAACTAGGTGCCGTAATGTATAGTATTAGTAAACCTAATGAATTATGGGTTCTAAATGGTAATAAATGGTCGAAGCACATCTCTATTTGGCCAAATGCAGGCTATGAGACCCGTAAAACAATTTGGTTAGCTGAAAAGGATGAAATTGGTTGGGTTCCAAGATATTGGTCCTATCATTCTATGTTAACTTACTACAATCTGGAGACAGCAATTCATAGAAGAGTCGAGATCAAAAGAATTGAAATTAAATTACATATGGGTCAAAATCTCTCTGGCAGACACTTCATCTTCATATACCATGTTGAGAATCTTATGTTGTTGTAAACTGATCACGAGTTTGGTTCTAATAGTTTATTTTTTTATAAATTTGATCGTTTTTTTATTACTTTTAAGTGATCGTTTGCTTATGATGCTTGTCTAAACTCTTAATGACATTGATCTTATCATTCTTCTTAGTATGTTTTTGCTTAATGTTGATCTTCTAATGCCACTACTCTTTTAGTGTATATATGTATCACTTAATTATCTGACAAATACTTTGTGTTTCTTCTCCGACCTGAGGAAGAAACTGTGTTCGAAGATTTAGAACTGATGTGGTTGCAGAAAATGTAACACAAAGAATAATTACATAGACGCTCACGATAATATAGCCTAATTGTTGGGATAAGCTTACTTACTGAACAAGTTAAGTAGTTTGATTAGATAGACTGAGATATTTTAGGAGTTATCTAAAATACAGTTGTCCTAATAGGAATTGGAAAATTATCTAATCTATATAATGATATGTCAAGATTGTGGCATAACTTGTAAGATCAAAAGTTTGAGAGTTTAAGTTTTGAGTTATTTTCCTAAGCTAATAAAGAAGAGTTATTTCTTTATACTTTTGATTTCATCAATCTATTTCTTAAGTTCTTCGATTGGTATCAGAGCTTCAGTTGATCGATTAAGAGCGAGTCTTAGTCATTAAAGAGGATTAAATACGAGGTTTAATCATAAGCAAATCAGAACCTTAAGAATTACGAAGGAGCAATTAAGTAAGGTCTTAATCACGAGAAGAAGATAGACGAAACGACAATGGTGGATGATCAAGTGTTGGTACCTGTGGTGGCTTACACCAAGAGCGATGACAGACTTATCATGTTGATTGCAAAGGACGACGAAGAAACGAGAGATTTCGTTGATGTTCAAGACAAAGAGAAAATCTATTTCAAACTTAAGGGGAGAATTGTTGGGATAAGGTTGAATCAAGTTACTTACTGAACAAGTTAGGTAGTTAGATTAGATAGACTGAGATATTTTAGGAGTTATCTAAAATATATGTATCCTAATGCGAATAGGAAATTATCTAAGTTATATAAGGAAATGTCAAGGTTGTGGCATAACTTGTGAAATTCAGAGTTTAAAAGTTTAGGTTTTGTGTTATTTTCCTAAGCTAATAAAGAATAATTATTTCTTTATACTTTTGATTTTATCAATGTATTTCTTAAGTTTTTCACTAATCACCATATCATTAAATTTTATTTTTAAAAATCAACATAATCATCCCAAATATTGTGAAAAAATCCTAAAATTTCTCCAAATTTATCAAAACATAAATTCGATTAAATCTCCTAAAATTTTGGTTTTAATACACCCCTAAGATTTTAAACTCCTTGTAGATCATAAAACCACTACATCCCTAAAATAACATCAATTTGAAACATGAGATTGTATACAACTGTTTATATGATTTGTGAAAGAAGTCGACTAAATTGTAAGAAATAAAGATTATATAGAAATAAAATATTTATGGTAAAAGCCAGAATATATTCTTTACCGTAACTTGATAATTCTGTTTATGGATTTGTTAAGATTTTCCATATAAAGGTTTAGAAAACAATTATGATAGATCAGTATATATATATCTTAACTCTCAAGTAAAAAAAGACACGAATAAAACTTGCTATGAACAGCTCAATATGGATGGCCTTAAAATCGTTCAGCTTGGCACACAATCAAGCAATTCAAACATTGAAGACGACAACATAGATACGCTTCCCTTTGATCTCATCACTGAGATACTTACAAGATTATCTGCAAAATCCATAGCAATATGTGCTTCTGTATCGAAGCAATGGCGGTCCTTACTTCAACGTCCAGATTTTACAGGATTATTCTGGACAAGATCATCAACTCGACCGCATCTTTTGTTGGCATTGCAATATGGCACTATGTGGCACTTTTTCTCATGTTCTCCACCCCAAAATTTTGATAACAACGTAAGTGTTGTATCAGCAGATTATCATATGTGTTTTTCTGGAAATTGGTACAATGATGTTTGTCAATATGCTAATGGATTTATATATTTGATGGAGAAACAAATAGTTAATGAAAAGATACATAGAATTCCTGTGATGTGCAACCCTAGCACGGGTCAGAAATTAACTTTACCTAAACCCAGAGCAAAAAACATTGACTTGAGAAGCTTTTTCGGATATGATCCGATTGGAAAAGAATACAAGGTGTTGTGCATGACTGTGGCACACTATAGAAACCAGATTAACTCCAGAGAGCATCAAATCCTGACGTTAGGGACACCAAAACTGTTGTGGAGAAAGCTTGAATGTTCTTTTCCGCATTATCCTGAGAAGTGGCTCAATGGGATATGCATCAACGGAGTTTTGTATTACAAAGCTTGGTTTGAACAGACTCTTTTGATAGCATGTTTTGGTATGAGGTTTGAGAAATTCAGTTACATAGAAACACCAAACAGTTCTATGAAAATTAATATTACGGATTTGATGAACTACAAGGGAAAACTAGGTGTCCTAATGCATGCTTACAACGGTACACCAAGAGAGTTATGGGTTCTTAATGATACAGAGAAAGATATACGGTGGAAGCGAATCTCTGATTGGCCAAATGCAGGTAACGAGATCAAAAAAGCAATTTGGATAACTGATAAAGGTGAACTTGGATGGGTTCGAAGATGTTGGACCACTCCATTTTGTGTTTACTACTACAATCTGGAGACAGCAACTCGTAGAAGACTTGAGATCAAAGGAATTGAAGAAAGATTACGGATGAGTCAAGATCTCCCTCGCGAACACTTTATCTTCATAGACTTTGTTGAGAATCTTATGTTGTTGTAGTTTAATCACCAATTGTATTCTAATAGTTTTTCCTTTTTAACTTCATCATTTTTTAACACTTTTAATTGATCGTTTGGTTAGGGTTTTTCCTTCACCTATTGATCTTCTATTGCCACTGGTTTTTTAGTGTATATATGTAGGGATGTTACTTTAGGTAAAAAAATCCGGCCCGATCCAAACCCAAAATAAATCTGTTCAGAAAAAACCCAAAATAAAAAAACCCAATAAGACTTAAAGTTTTATTAAGACTACCCAGAAAAAACCCAGTAATATATGGGTTTTATATGGGTACCCACATATAAAAAGAGAAATAATTATAATACTATAAATAATTCAAAATAGGAGAGAGTAAAAAAAAAAGAGAATAAACAAGAGGAGAGAAAATAAAAAGAGGTGAGAGAGTAAAAAGAGGAGAGAGAATAAAAAGAAGAGATAGAGTAAAAAGAGGAGATAGAGTAAAATAAGGAAAGAGAGTAAAAAGATGAGAGATAGTAAAAATATGAGAGAGTAAAAATATGAGAGAGAGTAAATAGAGAATAGAGAGAATAAAAAAGAGGAGAGAGAGTTAAAAAGATAAGAGAGAGTAAAAAGAGATAAAAAGAGGAGAGAGAGTTAAAAAGATGAGAGAGTAAAAAGAGTTAAAAAGAGGAGAGAGAGTTAAAAAGATGAGATAGAGTAAAAAGAGGAGATATAGTAAAAAGAGGAGAGAAAGTAAAAAGATGAGATATAGTAAAAATATGAGAGAGAGTAAAAGATGAAAGAGAGTAAAAGAGGAGATACAGTAAAAAGAGGAGAGAGAGAGTAAAAAGAGGAGATAGAGTAAAAAGAGGAGAGAGAGTAAAAAGATGAACTATAGTAAAAAGAGGAGAGAGTAAAAAGATGAGCTATAGTAAAAATAGGAGAGAGAATAAAAAAGAGGAGAGAGAATAAAAAAAGAGAAAAGAGAGTAAAAAAAGAGGGTAATTAAATAAGAAAGTAAAAAAAAAGTACAAAAAATAAGAGAATTAAAAAGTTAAAAAGACAATAGAGTAAAAAATATAAAAAGTAAAAGAAAGGAGAGAATATATAACTGAAAGCCCATTGGGTACCCGTTATTCAATGGGTATACCGAAAAAAAACCCATTTGTTATGGGTAATACCCAATTAACGCTCAATTTCTTTTTGTTATTGAAATAAGACTTTGGGCTTTTATTTTTATTCTGGGTTTTGGGTACCCAATGGGTAAAAACCCAAAAGTAACATCTCTATATATATGCATCACGATCACTTTTTTTGTGTTTCTTCTCCGACCTGAAGAAGATATAGAACTGAAGGAGTTGCAGATAGTCCGTTTCCGGTAACTGTATCGAGACATTGATGTTTGTTTACAAAAACTATATGTGGAATTGAGTAACACGACAAACAATCTATTGCTTTATATATTTACAATTTCATATTATAAGAAACAACGTGATCTAGTAATGAACGTAGGACTAGCTGAGCAAGCTCAGTCAATCACCTGTTTTCGCGATGTCTCGAAGTGCAAGCTACTAAACTCATTCCGCTGAAGAGTCCAATGCGTGGTTTGAAATACCTTGATCGGCTTCTACTGCTTGACGAGGCAATGCTCGGTGCCCTAATCTGGCTGTTCAAATGAGGGAATTCGATACCGATTCCTTGTACTTCTCCAACAGCATCATTGCTTGCCTCTTGGTTATGTTCTGGTTCCACAGAGTCAGCATTCACCGAAAGCATTGGCCTAACCGCTCTTAACCAGTCTGCGCATCCGCCCATAACTCCTTTGCACTTCTTAATCTTCACTTTGGTTAGATTGGGACATCCATTTGCAAGATTCTTGATTCCGAGATCAGAAATAGGACAGTTCTTAATACACAATTTCCTTAAAGCTGGACACTTTGCCGCAATGCAAGAAAGCTCAGGATCACCAAATGACTCACAACCACAAAGTGCCAATCTTTCAAGGTTCTGACATTTTACAGCCAACATTCCTAAACTTAGGGTCGTTGGATTCACTCCAATCAAAACCAATTCCTGTAACTGAGAGCAAAACCTAGCCACAGCAACAAGCCCTTCGTCTCCTATCAAATTTGCTTTCCATCCATCAATGTGAAGCTTTCTCAAAAGCTTACACTTCTCTGCAATCGAAGCTACTCCAAAATTTGTGCATTCAGGTGTTTTTACAAGATGCAAAATTTCAAGACTCGAGCAATTCGATATCGCAGAGAGAGCAACATCACTCACTTGCATTCGTTCCAAATGTAACTCAACTATACCATGATCCTTGACACCCATCTCTTGAAGAAGCATGTCCCAATCTCCAGAACATCTAAAGAGCTTCAGAGATTTGAGATTCTTTGCGCCTACGATCACCGGACCGAAACACTGACCGTTGTAAAGCTCTTTCAAGCAAATCGACTTAAGAGAAGAAGCAGCAACGCCTGGACCGATTGAATCCGGAGCTATGTCGGTGAAGCTACGGAGACGCTTAATAGATAACTCCTCCAGCTTTGAGCAATGATCAAGCACAGCTTTCACACCTTTAGCTCCGAAATCACAAGACACACAAGAGAGTATCTTCAAATCCTTGCAACTTTGTGCAAAAGCAGCCATACCTGCGTCGGTGAGCTCACGACATGCCCTAAGCTTAAGTCTCTTCAGATTCCGACACCGGAGAGAAATCTTGACAAGCGCTTCATCGCCGATGCTCACAGATCTACGGTCACATTTTAATGAAAGCTTCGTAACGGAATCGAATCGAGAGAAAAGGGAAGGGATTACAGTAAGTAGATCTGAGCGAGCGTGAAGAGATAAACGGAAACGATTCTGTCCTTCAATGATCATCCACCGACGACAAACCAAAGAACATATTTTCCGATTACCGGCGTTTAAGAACTGAAACACCAAAGCCAAGCACTCATCGGGTAAATACGACGTGTAGTCAGGTACCAAATTCTTCTCAGATTCGTTAGCTTCGCTCGATTCAATCGGAAATCTCAGAGAAAACGATATACTTCTCCGTCGATTAAGGGTGGAATTTCCGGCGAAAGAAGTTGATTGGCCCATCCAAAGCAAAGTCTCCGATGGTCGTCGTCGTCTGCGGCGGAGAGGAGAATTTCAAATCCGATTTTGGATTTTGGTTTTGTCGGTTAGTGAGATTGAGCGTTGGTTTATAGGTAAAGTTGGAAATATCGTTTTGGTAAGCTGTTGCTTACAAATTTCGTTACATTTTGGAATGTTTATTTTGTTTAATTATTATTTTATTTATAACTCGGTTAATTCTGTTTAGTTGTGATATGTTTTGTCATTTGTTATTAAGTTTTAACAATATTGTTAATTTACAGATTAATACACACCCATTCAGGAAAAGATAAACTAAGAAAATTTGATTTTTTTTTCTATATCCAAGTAGCTGATATGTTAAAATTTGTTTACAAAAATATGTTATATTTTTAACACAAACAATTCAGATTTAATTTTTCGTGTAACTTCACAACTTATTCATATTATTAATTAAAACCGAAATATAATTCATAAGATTTTGAAACTTTAGGAAACTTATGTGTATTTATGTGTGGTATTTTAAATCGTTTTCGTATAGTTTTTTGTGTTTTTGAGTGTAGTCGAATTTCATACAATCTTATTATAATGTGAATCATAAGAAGAAGAACACACTAAAGAATCTAATATAATGTATATATTTATATACATTTAGAATTAATTTAAAAAGCAAAAAAAAAAAGGTTGAAAATGATATATGTGGAACTTAATTTTATTGAAAAGAAAGGTAATAACATAGCCATGAAATATTTTAGCTTTTTAAAAATAAACAATAAAGTTACTGTATCAATGAAGCCAAACTACGAAATGATTGAAACTTAGGGTGATTTTATATATACAGAACACCCAAAAGCTACAGTTTATGTATCTAGTAATGGCAGAAACAATAACATTACATTCATCTCATCTGAGTGAAAAGTCCTCTCTGAAGAAGCAAATGTTGCAGTGTCTCCAACTTCTCTTTAAGCAATGTTCTTACGGCTCTGTGACCAGAATGGTGTTGCAGCCTTACGCTTTAAGGCCTTAACACTAAATGGACTCTTCTTACTCTGCAAATGACACATAAACAGATAAGATGAGATTCAATAATTTCCATTAAACTAACTATGAGAATCAAGAGCTTACCATTAAACAGGTTCCTTGCTCAAGGTCACAAACTGGGTACTCATGAGGGCAACAACTGTAGTTATCATCACAACAAGTGGCTGCTTCTAATGGACAACATCCCCAAGCAAAACAATACTTTCCATACTCAAAGAGACAACAACAAGTGTTGCTCTCAGGACAAGTGTAGTAACTGTCACATTGAGTTGGTGGTTTGATTGGAGATGGTGGTGAAGGTCCTGGATTTGGTGGGTTTTGACCATTCTTAACTGGGTATGAAGGTTCCATAGCAATTCCACATTTTCCTGTCGAAGATGCTATGTTACGTTCCATTCTTAAGTATCCACTCTCTCCCCAGCTTTTTCCCCATGAGTTTCTTACAATCCAGAAGTCTTTGCCATTCTCACTTCCATATCCAACTGCCACAACTCCATGGTCTAGGCTTGTTCCACAAGTTCCATCAAATATACCCTGCAGAAGAAACAACACATTAGAAACAGAGTTCTGAAACTCATAAGAACTATGAATAGATGGCTAAGTATAGTACCGAATCATAGAGCTGAAACGCACGACCACCAGCTTCAATGGCAACACTAACAGGTTGGTTAGCGAGTGCTTTCTGTAAGGACTTCTCGCTGTTAACTGGAACATCTTCATATGAATCGATTGTGACAACTTTAGCGTTTTTCTGCAACAAGAGACCCACTAAGTAACAATATAAGAATCATATAAAACTTGTGAACAATCAATTGATCAAAACAGAACAAAAATGTACTTACCCTGATCTGGTCACAACGTCCATCTGCACCCTTGTAAGGATAATCTTTGTCTGTATCAATTCCACCATTTTTGATGATGAACTCAAAAGCATAGTCCATAAGACCTCCATTACAACCTTCATTGTATGAAGTATCACAATCGACCAATTCTTGTTCAGACAAGGTTATTAGATCTCCAGTTACAATCTGGTTTATCCCCTCCACTGCTCCAATAGTTGAGAATGCCCAACAACTCCCTTCATCACCACAAAATTAGACAAAACAGAACAAGATTAGATTAGTTACTTCATAAGTCAGCTCAGGCTTAAGTCATTAACATCAAACAGAAACAGATCTACTGATTCATATCATAGTTCTCCATGAGTATATTCACCAACCAACCAACCAACACACTAGCATACACGTTCAGGTCAACTCTGACTCAGTCTCTGACAAAATCAATAACATCTAACACAGACCATTCCTACAGGAGGGCAAAGCAGTCATTTCCACAAGTTCCGGTACTTTTCCATAGAATCAGAGAGATTATAATATTACTATAGTTGAAGTAACTAGAGAACACGATGGTTAGATCCAAGTGGAGACTTACCGCAGCTTCCCTGATCTTTGACCTCAGCCACAGCTCCTTTCTCCCTCCAGTCAATGGACTCAGGGAGTGAGTCACCGACACGAGCCTCGTATCGTGTGCTTATCTTTTTGTCTTTCTTCTGCACCTTAGCTCCAAGGTACTTGGATCTATACTCATCATTAGTAAGATCAGCAAAACGAGTCAAACCCAATCTATAACTAAGATTCTTCTCGTTATGCTCATCGATAAACCGGAGATTATCTTTAAAGATCTCGAATCGTTGATCGTTCTCCACAAGAGAATTCTGAAGCTTGCCGTGTTTCACCTTCCACGCCTCATAGATTCTCAAAACCTCCTCATCGCTACGGCTACTGGAGCTGGACATGTCGTGCTTCTCGTCGTAGGAGATGATTGACATGTCCATGGCTGATGAAACAGCGATCATAGCTAAGAAGAGGATCGCCATGGTTGGCTTAATGAAGAAGTTCATTTTCTTTGTCAGTGTTTTCTGTATGTTTGTTTGGAGATGGAGAAGAAAAGATGAAGACGATTGTATGATAGACAAAGCGATTGTGGTAGGGTATATATAAAGCCCAATGAGATAAGTGCAATAATTGTTTTTTTAATATATATTTTTATATTTTCTTTCGCTACTCTTTTAATTTTTGTAAATAATGGTGACTTGTTCTGAATTTTCACTTGATTTTTTTCGATCTAGATAGGAGAATATAATTATGACATAAGAAAAGAGATAAGAAAATCCAATTTAAGATGATGCATGTGAAAAGGATTCAACAAGTTGAAGTCGAGTCTTTTGTTTTTTTCTTTTTTAAGATAAACGATGTGTGGATTTTATGGGTAAATAACTTATAAAATCAAAATTAGAAAGATCACTGTAACTAAATTGTGTGTGCTTAGCACATCATTTAGATAATTAGTACTAAAATATTAAAAATATATAAATGTCTTATAAGATAAAACAAGGCTATAATTGTTGAAAAATACATGTGAAATTCATGTAGACTCATTAAATCAACAATTACTTTCTTACAATATCGTTGTCTGCAAGTTGTTTTACAGAATTAATGACCAATCCACAAATAATATTACCCATGACGTATTAAATTTAAAAAAAAAAAAAAATAGACAAATTCCAAAATAATGTACAATATTATATTTTATTTGGATTATCATAAAAGAAAAATTGATTCCATAAGTCATAAAATTCTAGCAAGTTAGTTAGTTTATTCTTGTTTTTTTTTTGGTAAGTTTACAAAATTTTCAATTGTGAAAACATCTATAGACATCTTAACTGACCGAAAAATTCTAATTTTGATGATTTAAGAGATTAGTTTGGATCTAAACCTAAAATTTTTTCGATTATAAAGAAAATTTAATTCTAGAATATGGATGGTTTTGTATCTCTTATCGATTTTTCTCCCGAAGTTGAGACCTATCATCTAGATAGAAGAGGGCAAACTAGTGAGTTCAGATATAAAAGGCTCGACTCCAACCTCCTAAAAAAAATCTAACCCGAATTCTGGTTTTAAAATCAGAAGTTTAATAGTTATGAGGGTTGGTTGAGATATTTTGAAAGATTAAGGCGGTTACAAGTAATAAGTGAAAAATAAAAGAGTAAAAACAGAAAAATCTAAAAATGTGAGGGGTCAATTATTGGTTAGACAAAATATGGGAAGGAGAAGATGAGACGTCAGTGGTTTGATTGGCAAACCAAAACAGTTATGTCCACATAAATAGAAGTCTCTCTCTC
>JAKUCM010004625.1:0-31382 GCA_023374145.1 Lepidium sativum | reverse complement strand
AATAATATACTCTAAGGTAATTTACAGCAAGTTCGGGGTTTAAATACAACCCTAAAACAGAACATCATGTAGTTTTAAAACCAAAAAAACAACATGTACTTTGAAACTTAAATAAAACAACGAAGCGTTTAAATAAAAAACAACGAGGCGTCCCCTAATGGTACACCTCAAAATCTACTAAGTACAAAACCAGATTGGTTTGTACATTATTCTCCTAATGGTACGACTCGTAAGTAACTCGACGTAGTGATTCCATCTGTCTCATTAAAAACCATGAGAGAAAACCCAATTGGGGACAAAACTCTCCTATGGGAAAAAGAGTACAAACTTCCTCACCTAAGTTACCTAGTTATCATTACCAGGAGAAGTCTTCAAGTTCGAGATGTTGAAGACTTGCATAGCTGGTGGCGAGAACGATCCTTCAGTCATAAGCGAGTGAGCTTCCTTAGCCAACTCCTTAGCTCTCGAACGTGTGATTGGTCCTACCAGCTCTGGTTCCTTAGCTTCTATGCTGCTCAGGATCACATCACTAATGGTAAGACTCCTAAGTAACTCGCCGTAGTGACTCGTCAATGACTCCTTATAAACGAACATAAAGGTAGTCATCTCTGGATCAAAAAGCTTGTTGAACTCGCTGTGACTGATGTACAAGCTGTTAGGGCACTTTCTCCTTATCCTTGCGATTCATATGCAGCTGATCCTTGTAAATTTCCCCTGGTGTGAGGGGTAGAAGAGTGATCTTGTGTCCCTTAAACTCAAAAATCTGCTTGTTGGTGTAGCCATCATGCAGAACTCGCTTGTCATACTGCCACGGCCTTCCCCAACAAAACGTGACTACTCTTCATAGGAACCACATCACACAGCAACTGATCTTCATACTTCCCAATTGCGAACTTGATGAGTACTTGCTGAGAAACAGTTATAGCTCCCTTGTTGTCTAACCACTGCAGATGATACGGTCTTTGGATGTGAAGTAGTCTTAAGATTAAGCTTCTTCACCATCTCATCACTGGCGGCATTTGTGCAGCTGCCTCCATCAACAATCAAGGTGTAAACCTCATCCTGAACTACACATCTCGTGTGGAAAAGATTCTCACGCTGTTCTCCAACTGCTGCTGGTTCTTCTTCTGAATGCTCATGATCTGATTCCACATAAATCCTATGACCAGAATTGTAATCAGACCGTCTTTGTGGCTGTGAGCTTCTCTTTTGATGGCCAACTGTTTCTCTGTCCCTAATTGGTGATTTAAGGCATCTAACTCTCTGCTGTCTAGAAGAAGAACCCACGTGTGCTTTTCCTTTAGCAATCCTGATTACTTCATTGGGACTAGGAGGCTCTGATGATTCTGGCTCGGTAGCACTTTGATCATTCTTTAGCTCTTTGAATCGGTTCTCAAACTTGCTATCAAGCTGCTCTAATTGCTGAAAGAGTTGAGAAGCTATTGCTCGATTGGCTTCTTTGATTTGCTGAGCCATGGCTTTGCTTAGAGCTTCATAGCTTCAGCTGAAAGCTCCATTGTACCTGAAAGGAAGTCAAAACAACTCACAGTAACTAGTTCTAAGATGAAAAGAAAGGAAATAAAAGCCTAAAAAAACGAAAATCCTAATCCTACTAGGAATAGGATTCCTAAACTAATCCTAATTCTAACAGGAAAACATAAAACATAATCCTAATCCTAATTCTAATAGGAAAACAAAAACTAATCCTAATTCTAATAGGAAAACTCAAAACCTAATCCTAATTCTAATAGGAAAACTCAAAACCTAATCCTAATTCAATAAGAAAACGAAACCTAATCCCTAATTCAATCAGGAAAACGAATCTAAACCCTAACAATGAATGAGAACGAAAATAACAAGAGAAAGAGAGATTAGGGTTAGAGATTTTCTCAGCCTTGGCACAGAGTTGGCTCTGATACCACTTAATGTGATTCTCCCTAGGATAGAACTCTGAAAATCGGGGCTAGAGAACTCGGAATCGAATGAAACTTGAGCAGCTGATAGATTGGGTGTAAGGAATGTTCTGGTAAGTTTTGAGGCAGAATTGATCAAGGGGTTTCTGAGATACGATGGCAAACTCGTTGAGAAACAATAGAACTGATGGAATGTTTTGGCGGAATGGATTAGGATAAGATGAGGACGTGATGGAAACTTGTAGGTGACGAAGATGAAGTGATAGAATGGATAGATTTCTGTGATTAGATGAATCAAGTGAAGAATCTCTTGGCTCACAACGTGATAGGAGATTCAGGCTCTAGGAAGTACAGAACCGTGGCTTGAGAGCATGAAAACTTTAAAGAAGTCTTTTTGTCAAAATAATACTCTAAGTAATTTACAGCAAGTTCGGGGTTTAAATACAACCCTAAAACAGAACATCATGTAGTTTTAAAACCAAAAAAACAACATGTACTTTGAAACTTAAATAAAACACAACGAAGCGTTTAAATAAAAACAACGAGGCGTCCCCTAATGGTACACCTCAAAATCTACTAAGTACAAAACCAGATTGGTTTGTACATTATTCTCCTAATGGTACGACTCGTAAGTAACTCGACGTAGTGATTCCATCTGTCTCATTAAAAACCATGAGAGAAAACCCAATTGGGACAAAACTCTCTATGGGAAAAAGAGTACAAACTTCCTCACCTAAGTTACCTAGTTATCATTACCAGGAGAAGTCTTCAAGTTCGAGATGTTGAAGACTTGCATAGCTGGTGGCGAGAACGATCCTTCAGTCATAAGCGAGTGAGCTTCCTTAGCCAACTCCTTAGCTCTCGAACGTGTGATTGGTCCTACCAGCTCTGGTTCCTTAGCTTCTATGCTGCTCAGGATCACATCACTAATGGTAAGACTCCTAAGTAACTCGCCGTAGTGACTCGTCAATGACTCCTTATAAACGAACATAAAGGTAGTCATCTCTGGATCAAAAAGCTTGTTGAACTCGCTGTGACTGATGTACAAGCTGTTAGGCACTTTCTCCTTATCCTTGCGATTCATATGCAGCTGATCCTTGTAAATTTCCCCTGGTGTGAGGGGTAGAAGAGTGATCTTGCGTCCCTTAAACTCAAAAATCTGCTTGTTGGTGTAGCCATCATGCAGAACTCGCTTGTCATACTGCCACGGCCTTCCCAACAAAACGTGACTACTCTTCATAGGAACCACATCACACAGCAACTGATCTTCATACTTCCCAATTGCGAACTTGATGAGTACTTGCTGAGAAACAGTTATAGCTCCCTTGTTGTCTAACCACTGCAGATGATACGGTCTTGGATGTGAAGTAGTCTTAAGATTAAGCTTCTTCACCATCTCATCACTGGCGGCATTTGTGCAGCTGCCTCCATCAACAATCAAGGTGTAAACCTCATCCTGAACTACACATCTCGTGTGAAAAGATTCTCACGCTGTTCTCCAACTGCTGGCTGGTTCTTCTTCTGAATGCTCATGATCTGATTCCACATAAATCCTATGACCAGAAACGTAATCAGACCGTCTTTGTGGCTGTGAGCTTCTCTTTTGATGGCCAACTGTTTCTCTGTCCCTAATTGGTGATTTAAGGCATCTAACTCTCTGCTGTCTAGAAGAAGAACCCACGTGTGCTTTTCCTTTAGCAATCCTGATTACTTCATTGGGACTAGGAGGCTCTGATGATTCTGGCTCGGTAGCACTTTGATCATTCTTTAGCTCTTTGAATCGGTTCTCAAACTTGCTATCAAGCTGCTCTAATTGCTGAAAGAGTTGAGAAGCTATTGCTCGATTGGCTTCTTTGATTTGCTGAGCCATGGCTTTGCTTAGAGCTTCCATAGCTTCAGCTGAAAGCTCCATTGTACCTGAAAGGAAGTCAAAACAACTCACAGTAACTAGTTCTAAGATGAAAAGAAAGGAAATAAAAGCCTAAAAAAAACGAAAATCCTAATCCTACTAGGAATAGGATTCCTAAACTAATCCTAATTCTAACAGGAAAACATAAAACATAATCCTAATCCTAATTCTAATAGGAAAACAAAAACTAATCCTAATTCTAATAGGAAAACTCAAAACCTAAGTCCTAATTCTAATAGGAAAAACTCAAAACCTAATCCTAATTCAATAAGAAAACGAAACCTAATCCTAATTCAATCAGGAAAACGAATCAAAAACCCTAACAATGAATGAGAACGAAAATAACAAGAGAAAGAGAGATTAGGGTTAGAGATTTTCTCAGCCTTGGCACAGAGTTGGCTCTGATACCACTTAATGTGATTCTCCCTAGGATAGAACTCTGAAAATCGGGGCTAGAGAACTCGGAATCGAATGAAACTTGAGCAGCTGATAGATTGGGTGTAAGGAATGTTTCACGTTCTGGTGTATGATAACGTTATGGACAAACAAAACAAAAAACATTTTGTTTAATTTCCAATGGTTCCAAACTTCGATTTACATTTCTAACTTTTTTTGGTAAAGGAATAAAAAAGAGTTAGTTTTACATTTCTAACTTAATATAACACTATTGATACTTTTGGATTATACTTTTTGGATTGGAGAGTTTACATAAATATTCGACGACAGAGTTATTCACGAGCATGTGGTTGTTCACAACCACATACAAACAAAAGTTGAATTGATCGATGCTTAAGCTGATCAGTGTCAAATAGTATAAAGTATGAGAAATATAACCCTTAATTATATAAAAAACAAAACTATGATAATTATGTGTTTATAATATGATGAAAGAACAAAATCTTCAAGACCTAGCTCAGATCTTATAGTGTATATTAAACCGAAACACCTAAGTAATTACTTATATATATATATATATATTTTTTTTTTTTGTTAATGACAAATAATATATTAAGCCACAAGTGATAGTCTCAATAGCCAAATTCCTACCTAATGTAAGCGGAGGACTCGATCTTCAGTTGTGCAAACGAATTGCCTCAAGTGTACTTACCGCCGGTCACTAGAATAAGAGTCATTTGTTATATATATTTACATATTCAAAATGATGAAAATTTTGATATATGATTATCATAAATTTTAAGGTTAATAATATATCATTTCAAAGTCAATTCATTACTTTTTAGTCCCCATTGGCTTTTATTATTTGTCCTCTCTACAGCCTCATATAATTTCCTTATATATCTTTTCTCAATAAATGTTGTTGTTATGTGCAATGCACATAGCAAAAACAATCACTAACTCTCTGGATTCTTTTCTTTATATAATTTTTTTTATCTACATTCTTAATTCTTGAGAAATTCTTATAAAAGATTCTCCTCTAAAGCAACAATGGATGCTAAGAACCTAAATCTAGATGCTCCATTGTTAGCAGTAAAACAAATGAAGACTAAACCAGAGGATTCAAATGTTACGTTTAAAGAAACTGAGCATGAAACTCTGATTCGGCTATTACAAGACCAGAGTTACAATCATGTAATGGAACCATCTTCAGACTTAATCAATGCTTTGGAAATGGTTTCTTCAACTGCAAGTTTCTCTGGTAATTGCAGTTCAAGTGAAGTAAGTGAGTTTGAGAAGAATGGAGAGAGATCAAGTAATGGATCAAAAGATGATGTCATTCTTGAATATCGTGATCTCATCATGTCTAGATTTTTACCAGCTGCCGAAGCAATCGCCATGAAACAGAAGAAAGAAGCTTCTCGAGTTGAAGAAGAGAGGAAGAAGAAACAAAGCATTGCTTTACACAGAGTCTCCATGGCAATAAACCAAGATTTGAACAACGATGATGACGATGAAGATGAACATCATAATCAAGGTATGTATAACTACAAAATTACTTTGCAATATAATTTTTTATATGATAAATATTATATAGTTTTGAAATAGCGTATATTTATAAAACAAAACCTGTTTTTACTAAAATGTAATACTTTTCCATTTGGTTTGAATAAACCTTTTCCACAAAATTTTCACAATCTAAGTTTTTAACTGCAAATAGCATATAGTCTAGTGGCAGCAGTAAGTCTATTTAAGGCAGCGCATTTGTATAACCCGAGATCGAGTCATCATGCCTACATTATGTAAAAATTTGGCTATTGGACCGGCGAGTGTGGTCCAATATAATATGTCGTTGACAAAAAAAAAGTAGTTCTTTTTATATATTATGTTTTATGATATAGTCGATCGTAAATAAAATAGAATTACTTTTAGATTTGAAAAAAAAAATCAACAAGAGAGGAACAACCTAATTCTCGAAAGAATTTAATTTCCAAAAATAATATTTATAAAAATTGAAAATTAGTTATTTCTATAATATGTAAATCAGAAAACTATTATAATATTTTTTCAAATTAAGGAACCCAACGAAAAATATTTGAGAGCAAATGGCTCTTAGCCTAGTGGGCGGCGGTAAGACTATTTAAGACAGCTCATTTACATAACCATGGATGAGTCCCCTCCTTATATTATGTATGAATTTGGCTATTAGACTGACGAGTTTTCGCCCTATTAATTTCTCGTTGACAAAATATATATATATATATATATATATATATATATATTTGAGAGATTTCTAAGGCGAATGTATTTTCTTTTACTCATATACACACCTCTATATGTATATGCAACAGTGGACTCAGAAAATTCAAAGAAACCTCAGTTAGGGTTCATGCCTTGGTCTTGTTCCAAGAACTCAATGAATGTTCTTAATCCGGTTCTATTTCGAGTCAAGACATGTCAAGATCTTGGAGTTAAACCGGAGAAATTTGTTAACCGGAAACCTCAAGACACTGTTCGTAGAACCAAATCAGCATCACCGAGAATCATGAAATCAAACAAGATTATGAGTAATTGTCAAGAAATCTATACAACAACACCAAGATTTTCTCCATCGAAATCCGTTGAAGTAATCAGAATGCCTAGAAATTCTTCGAGGTTGCAAAGAAAACCATCGTTGATTGATCAGAGTCAGAGACAAGAAACTAGGTTTCTTGCGGCAGAAGTAAAAAGAAGACACAACAGAAACAAAAACATGTCAGAGAATCTCTCAGTCGTTTCTCAACCTCCATTGCCTAAAACTCCTTCGGAATCTTGGCTTTTCCGGACACTTCCGAGATGCTCCGTCGCCTCTTCCGACGTGATCTCCGGTAAAGCTGTTGGTTTCAAGAAGATGGAACAAAAGACTAATTCTCAGTCTATAAATTGGGAAACAATTGTGAAAACTTCTTATAAACACCATGATCATGTACGCTATTCAAAGGTATGTATAAATCAGTCACGACCATTATAACAACTTTTAAAAATACTTTTGTAATTTTTATTTGTTTGGTTTTGTGGATATTTTGACATTGTGCAGGATCTTATTGTTGTTCGTCCTTCTCGTCAACATAAATCTTGAGAACCGGAATCTTTTATTTTTCTCCATACCAAGATTTTTTTTTTTTCTGTATACCGTAAAATTAAATATAAATTATGATTGTATTGATGTAAGTTTGAACATTGTACATGAGATAATTATGTCGATTCAAATCAATGTTGTGTCGGAAGTACAATATGGACATCAATTATCAGTATCAGTATTTGAGATAT
The DNA here is from genome assembly GCA_023374145.1 of Lepidium sativum. Classification (NCBI taxonomy): domain Eukaryota; kingdom Viridiplantae; phylum Streptophyta; class Magnoliopsida; order Brassicales; family Brassicaceae; genus Lepidium; species Lepidium sativum. The sequence continues at coordinate 23,855 of JAKUCM010004625.1, read as the reverse complement.
TGAATGGATTCAAACATTTGCAATGAGTTTTCTTTAAGTAAAATCATGTTATATTGTTCATGTTTATTTGCTGGTCGCTGGCGACCGCGACCAACGACTGCGACCAAAAAATAATTTTTTGTTTGTTTGACAGTCGCTATGACTAATCGCTGCAAATCACTAAATAAAATAACGATCAAAAATTGGAATTGCTGGTCGTTGGCGACTGGTCGCTGCGACCAATCGCTGAATCAGCGACCACAAAACGAACATATTTTGGTTGGCGATTTTGGTTGCGCTCGCCAACGATCATTAAACGAAGAAGCCGTAATCATAGATTTTTATAATTTTTTGGGTATAATTAATGTTAGTGAATATAACATATACATTAGTAAAATATTAGGTTCATTCAACAAGTGATTTACATTAACACACACCAAATCGTTTTTTATTGAAATTTTGTAGGTATCTATCTTCTTTTATGGTTTTGTCCAATTAAGATCTTTTTTAACCATGGTTTAATATAGAAGTATTCAATTATAATCAAATTATTTTAGCAGACCATATTTTTCCAATATATGAACGAAAACCAAAATATATACTCGATTCTGAAAGACGTATTATTATTTTTTATTTTACCAAAAATTATTTCTTTCAAAAATCCACTAACACGAAAAAAGTGAAACAACACTCAAAAAAAAATACAAAGAGGAGAGAAAAATAATTACTCACTAAAAAAATAAAGTTTAAACATATATAAACTTAGTTGGTTCCGAGGTTCTTTTGTCAGTTATTCTCTATCTTCTATCTCTAGGATATTAAATCATAAAACGAATGCTTTTATTAGGTTTAGTCGGATGTTTGCTCGGTAATTTGGTTATTAGAGTGTTTTTTAATTTCTATATTTTTGACGTTGACAAAATATATATATATGAAGAAGCATCAAAAACATTCGGCGATTCCAACAATGCAATCAAATTGATTATAAATATAAAGTAGTGGGAGGCATGTTCATTATATAACACATGATTTTTATATTAAATCACATTTAAGTGTGCTTCACTAAACACTGAACCATTGATCATTTTACTAAGTATAATAATCCAACGGCCTATAAATTTTATTAATGATAAAAATACAATTAAATAATAGTAGGGCTAACATAATACCACATTAGATCTCAATTATTTTTCAATAATCTTTCGCGCCATAAATATGTTTGGTACAAGAATGAATTATTTTTAGTTTAATTTTTTAAAATTTTAATAGTTTTATCAATGACTATACAACATTTTTCTATAATTATGGAAAATCTAAACGAAGTTAATAGGGTTTTACTCATTGATTCAGAGAAAAAATGTTTTGTGGGGGAAAATTGTTAAAAAAGAAAACAAAAAAATAGGAAAAAAGATTCAACAAGAGAGAGAGAGAACAGAAGAAGAAAGAAAGAAAAAAGAAAAGAGAGAGAGGAAGAAGAAGAGAGAACCTCACCAACCTTTGGCCTTGGAGAGACCAAAGATGGTCGAAGAGACAAAACTCTGAGATCATCATCCTGCAATAATTCCAACTTCAATCACATAAAATTCAGAACAAATTATATCAATTTTCAATATTTGTTTTAATTAACTCTACCAAAAATTTGATTTTTTAAAAGTTTTTGATTCCTCAAACCCTACCCAATTTCTGGTTAAGAAGCTTCTTCTTTAAGGTAATTACAATGTTCTTCATTTTAATTGAAAAACTGATTTTTTTTTGTGGGTTCCATGTTTTTCTTCACATTGATTTTTTTTTTCTAATTAATTATGTGAAAGTTTTTATTTTTTTGTTTTGTTTTCAGGTTGACTCGTTTAGGGGAATGAACATATTTTTGATGATTAGGGTTTTACAATGAGAGACCCTAATTAATCAAAACATCAACCTTTGTTCTTCTCCTACCAAAAGTTCTGTATTTTTATAATTTTTATTGTTTCATTTAGGAACAAATCTGGCGATTTTGTATAGCATTGGTATTTACCTAAAATGGGTTGTCGATGGAATCCAATTGGGTTCCAATTCTCTTGCTTCATGTTCTTCATCATTACCTTTCACTCTTGTTCTTCATTATCCCTTGATTCTGAAGGTAACAAATTTAATAACTTTTTTCATCTTTTATGTATGTTTTTTGAGGTATGTGTATGATTGAATGTTTTTGTAGGATTCGTGTTGTTGAAATTCCGAGAAAGAGTTGATTCTGATCCTCATGGAACTCTTGCTAATTGGAATGTCTCTCATGATCATTTCTGTTCTTGGTTTGGTGTGACTTGTGTGGACAATAAAGTTCAGATTCTGTAAGTATAATAACTTCATTTTGTGATTCTTGTCTGGCCGAGTTATTTTCGGTCTGGTGGATAGGATGATCCAGCTAATGATTCTAGCATCAGGGTTTTGACCCATCCCCACTATAGAAGCTTTAGGGAGTGGACTTTAGGTTATGAATTGGATCTTGTCGATCCACGAGAAGGAAAAAAAATTGTCTTAATGAATTGTTTTTGTTTTGTTTTGTAGGAATCTTAGTGATTGTTCTTTGGGAGGAACTCTAGCTCCTGAGCTAAGTCAATTGAGTGAATTAAAATCTCTGTGAGGATTATGTTCTTACTGATCATTTTGCTCTGTTTCTTAAACTATAAAAACTAATTCTTGTTTCTATTTGTAGAATACTATCTAAGAACAATATTTCTGGTGATATTCCAAATGAATTTGGGAATTTTGCCAAATTAGAGTTCTTAGATTTGCGAGATAATAAGTTAAGCGGATTAGTTCCACCTGAGCTAAACAATGTGTTGACACCTGAAAACTTGTGAGTTAAAAGGCTTCTGATGTGCTTTTGATTTAGACCAAATCAATATGTTGGTAATTAAACAGAAGTGTTCTGTTTTGTTTGTATGGATTCAGGTTGCTTTCTGGCAACAAATTTTCAGGTTTTATGAAAGTAAAGTTCCTGAGACTTCAATCGCTGTTTAAAGTCCAGTTGAACAAGAATCAAGCTCTGTCTTCTGCTTCTGACTGTATGAATAGAAAACTTGGATACTGGTAATCATATTTTTTGATCCAAATGGAGAAATCTTTGCTTTATATTGACTTGATTTATGTGGCAGTACTGTTTCAAGGAGAAGCTTGATAAGAATCAACAAGGCAAAAGCTTACATATTGCGGATTAAAGCAACCACAAGTCATTACATGTAAGCATTTTATTCAGTCCTTTTGGTCTGATTTCCATGTTTCAGTCCTCAGTGTTACTGAATTTCTATGCTTGTGTCTCTTCAGTGTGCAAAGAGAATCTCGTGGGAAGAATTTTGATGCAAATTATCATCCAAGTAAAGAAAAAACGATAACAGAAACTTCTGTAATTGGAATTACATACAGAAGCTAATAACTCAAAGTTTCTTCTGCAGGTTATTCAGAGAATGAAACTAGTATCTTCAATAGACGTGAGTTACTTGAGGGAACAAGTAATTTAGAGGCTATGCCTGCTCCTAATGCTTTTACTCCTCCTACGAATGTAACCAAAGTGTTTCCTCGAAGCAGCGGGTCTTTTCCGGCTGTAGCTACTGCAAAGAAGAGAATACCTCCATTGATCCCTCCTTCTCCTCCTCCTACCGATAACACAAGCTTTAATGATTCACCGAGGCAATTTATAGAGAAGCCAAAAGAGTTCAAGGCTGGTTGGTTGTATGTTATTATCTGCATTGCTGCATTTGTAGCAGTGTTGATACTAATTGGTGTTATATTCTTCTTCCGGAAAAGAGCTGTGAAGAGTATAGGTCCATGGAAGACTGGTCTAAGTGGACAGTTGCAGAAAGCTTTTGTTACAGGTAATAAAAAAGTTGAGACAAACTCAAAATTTGTTCTGTTTTTTTTTGTTAACATATTGTGAGAAATGTTTTCAGGTGTTCCAAAGCTAAACCGGTCTGAGTTAGAAACAGCTTGTGAAGATTTCAGTAATATCATTGAAGCATTTGATGGTTACACTGTCTATAAAGGAACTTTGTCAAGTGGTGTTGAGATTGCAGTTGCTTCAACAGCAATTTTGGAAGCTAAAGAATGGACAAGAGCTATGGAAATGGCATACCGCAAAAGAGTAAATCATTGTCTAACCTTCTAAAACCATTCTTTAACCTGTTTGTCTGCAGAATCTTAATTAGAGCTTAATTTTGCAGATTGATTCAATGTCAAGAGTCAACCATAAGAACTTTGTGAATCTGATTGGATATTGTGAAGAAAATGATCCGTTTAATAGAATGATGGTTTTCGAATACGCTCCAAATGGAACTCTATTCGAACATTTGCACGGTAATAAACATCTAAATTTCGTCTCCATACCAAGATCTTGTGAGCTTAGTAAGATTATCATTAACTAATCTTCATCTTCTTCTTCAGTTACTGAAATGGAGCATCTTGATTGGAGTGCAAGGACGAGGATAATAATGGGAACTGCGTACTGTCTGCAATATATGCACGAGCTTAATCCACCAATCGCACATTCTAAGCTTGCTTCATCAGTAATCTACTTAACTGATGATTACGCAGCAAAGGTTCTTGCTTTCTTGCTTTACAAGAAAACTGTTTCAATAGGGTTTTTGTTTCTTGCTTTACAAGGAAAATGTTTACTTGCTCTCTTGCTAATCAATTTCGGTTTTGCAGCTCGCTGAGATTCCTTTCAGTGGACAAACCGGGATTACTTCAAAAAAACCGATGAGTGGTGATTTAGACCAATCTTCATTACCATTACTAGCTGAACCAGAGACTAATGTCTATAACTTTGGAGTGTTACTACTTGAGATCATCTCTGGAAAGCTCACAGATTCAGATGAAGATGGATCAATTCTAAAATGGGTAAAACTCAATCAAAATGAAATCTCAATCTTCTGAAATCTAAGACAAGTAGTGTTCACAACACTTTCTTTCACTGTATTTTGCTTCTCTCAGGCATCAAAGTACCTGGAAAATGATGATTTAGGAGCTATGATTGATCCAACATTAACAACATTCAAAGAAGAAGAACTTCAAACTATTTGTGACGTGTCACGACATTGTCTAAAGCTTGACCAAAGTGAACGACCAAACATGAAAGATGTGGTTGAACAATTGAAAGAAGTAATAAACATATCTCCAGAACAAGCAACACCAAGACTCTCTCCTCTTTGGTGGGCAGAACTTGAGATTTTATCCTCTGAAGCTACATAACCATGAAGAAGAAGTGATTCTCTCTCCTCCTCCTCTCTCTCTTTGAGTCAATCACACATTAGAGGTTCACAAGCTCCTTCTCTTTCTCCTCTAAATGATCAAAGTTGTTTTGTAATTCATGTATAATTCTTTTAAAATTTGTTTCATTGGTTGGTTTTGATAGTATATTTGGATGCAGATAATGTAATGATGTGTTTGTATGAATGCATACTATCATATACATATACCTACTACGTTAATGGTGAAAAGTTGTTAACTACTAACTTCGGATTCTTTGTTTTCAAGCTTTTGACACATCAATCATGTTATATTTCTACACTCCAATTATGTGGTTTAGCTACATAATTTTTTAATAGTTTAATATTAATGTTGACTGAGTGCTCTAGATCTGTCAGGGGTCGACTTAGGTAATAATCTTATGTTTTATCATAAAGTTAATCAAAATTTCATAATAAAAAGTCCAAATCTATTCTTTAAAAATTTTGAAAACTAATGTATGACCATAAAATATTTTCTAAACATATATATATATATATATATATATTAATTATAATTTGTATGATGATTTTTTTTATCAATTTAACCTAATTTTAAATAAATTAGGACTAAAGTCTAGGTATATTACTTACAAAAGTTTCGTTCCTAGATAACTCTTTAATAGTAAGTGGCATTTACCTTACTGGCAAGTGGTAAGTCCACAAGAGACATGTGCACTTGCACATCCTGGGATTGAGTACCCCGCTTGCACTTGCAAGAACTTGGCTAATAGGCCGGCCATTTGTGACTCAATGTTAACAAAAAAAAAAAATAACCCTTTAATATAACGGGTTAGATAATTAGTTTTATGGTTAAATATACATCAAAATCAAATGGTAGAGGCTGAATGAGTTATGTAATCTTGAAACATCATCCATGTAAGACTGGAAAGCAAGCCAAGCATCTGGATACTTGATAATTTTTACCATCTCTAAACAATCCACCAAAAACTCCACCTCTGAGATCTATAGAGATATAAGACATGTCATAGCCTAAAGAAGCGTCCCGAACTCCGAATGTTAGGTAGAAAGGCTCCATCGAATACTTTGAGCTCCCATATTTATTGCAGCGCTCTCATATGGAAAACAATACCATTCTAGTTCTATGAATAAACCGAATCCTTCTGTGAGGGATCTACCATGCATCTATATCCTATGAAGGCTAGATTGGTCGATAGAGGTCTCGTAATCGCCTCGCCTTGATGATGTAAGATGGCAGACCCACCCCCACTCATATCGGAGCCTGCTTGGTGGGTTAATTCCCACGTGTCCGACTCTAAATCCGTCGCCATGACTAAATACCTCGGATCAGTGTCTTTGTTTGTAAAGACCTTGTCATTTCTCGTCTTCCATAGCAATCACAAGATCCAAGAAAATTTTTTAGAATTTGTTGTCTTTTCAAGTCTCCATATCAGGTGGTCTATATTAGATAAAATGGATAATCTGGGAAAATGTGCTCATGCCGGTATCTTGAATAGTTCTCATATTTGTATGGCTGGTGGACATTCAAACAAAACATGACTAATAGTTTTTTTATCCGCACCACATCTATTTGAACGTTCATCACAGTTTATTCCATGTCGTGTAAGATTTACTTTGACAGCTAATTGTCCTCATAAGGCTTTCCAGATAAAATGCTTAATTTTTTGCGGAGCTTTTACTTTTCATGCTTGGGCCTGTAAATCATGTATATGAGGACCAAAAAGTTATATTGAGTGTTATGTGACATTACGTCTGCCCAGTATCCAGATCTGACTAAGTATAATCATGACTTAGTGTAGTGTCATCCTAAATGGTCTTGAGAAGGTTTGTGTGGGATATGAATCCCTAAAATTAAATTTCCATCATGTGAATCAAACATTTGTCATATAAGAGGCTCTTTTCGAAGATGGGATCTTGAATCTATAATATCTGCCACTCTTAGGTCAGGGTAAATGTTCGATCATGCTCTTGATGCTTGTCTTGGTTTTATATTCGCGATCAACGGATTACACCAAATTTTAATGGTATCTCCATTTCCCACTCTTTTAATCTGCCCTTTCATAACCAAAGCTCTTGAAGAAATGATGCTCTGCCATCCATATGACGGCGAATATATTCATCTTGGCTCTAAGGGCGAAGAACGACCCTTTAAAAGAGGAAATTATATGAAAAATTTAACTGATTCTTTTGTTTACTTGGGTCACTAGCCATCCGTTGAGAGTTTCGGGTTTAATACCGATATTTTAACAAAAAAAGCAATAAATCTAAATGTAATTTTAGGTGTATTGATCTTTTTAGAAAGAGAGTGTGTGTGAATTGTTCATTTCAATAATGGGCTGCATTCACCTAATGGTACCATAAGTAGGAAAGAGTGCATAATCCTGCGAATTCCTTATGAATAAAAAAGAAAAAATTATATTTTAGAACCATAGCATTTCGTTATTCTTTGGTAAGTTTTTTTATTTTGATTCTCTATCCACGAAAACTTTGGGACCATTAATTAACATGGTTAAAACTAAACCGTTTGAAGTTCAGATGCAACATGGTATTCAATCTACTATACATAGTCTAACAAAAAGTGAATAAAATTTTCGAAAAGAATAGTTATACTTTTTTCGATATAAAACATTCTTGTCGACAAACTTTTTTGAGTCTTATTTTATAATGCATAATTGATAACCTACGTATAAAGTAATAAGAATTCTTTGGATTTTAAGAAAAAACAAGAAAAACTTTGCTGACAATTATCGATTTTTTATTGGTCAGAAGAATCCTCCGAATATTTTTTATATTAGATTGGTGATCTTTTATAATAGAAATATATATTGAATATGAATTGAATACTAAAAAATCGGGAAAGGGTATGCTCATTACATGAAAAATATGGGAATGAAAGTCACATAAATCATTGATTGGAATAAATGAGCATGAGAGACAAATGAATCGAAAGATCTATGTTTGGTTCGAAAAGGGATCATAGAACTCTTTTTTATGAATGGAAAGATAATCTACTTTCATTAAATGATTTATTAGATAACCTAAACTAGATGATATTAAATACTATTCAAAATTCAGACGAATTCTGTGAAGGAGCTATTCAAAAATTAGAAAACGCTTGGGCTCGCTTGTGTAAAGTAGAAATGGAGGCGGAAATTTTTTGCATGGATAGATACTCTGCAATCAAACGAAAAAAACTAAATTTGATTAATTTAACTGATAAGACTTTGACACAGTTAGAAAATTACAAAAAAAGATATTTATGAGATTTAAATCTTTATCAAGAACACCCGTAGAAATTCGTTCACAAGCTTCATGACATCTTCATTTATTATATTCCAAGATTGTTGAAAGAAAAAACAGTCATATCATCTGATTCTGCAGTTTTTCCAGGATCCATCACAAATAAGGTTATTTTAACTTCCGCCGTTGTCGTTTTTTCCATCAATTGTTTATCCTTTTCTTCAGTAACGTTCGGCTCAATTCCGTCCAAAGAGGAAGCAAAGTCCATGGTGCCATTCGAGGTGAATATATTATTGAAATATTGTGTTGCTTCCTTTTCGATATCCTCTTCTTGATCCAACTATTGACTTTGGTTATTAAAGAATCCTATAATCTTGTTTTTGGTTTTTTTTGTTTTGTTTGTGCATGAAAAACTTTGTTTTTATTTTCTTCTTGTAACTATTTAGTACGACATATCTCTTTTTATCATAAGTTAAACATAAATCATATGCTACTTGTTGGATTTTTGCAGTAGGACATGAATCTAAGTTCTTCATATCTTCTATATGTTTTAATTTTGTCAATTTTATTTTACCACGTAGCATTTGCTATATCCTCCATTTTAAAATCTATCTTCTGCTGCTTGAAATCTTGCGTGATATTCGGTTCTCACGTAAATTCGCATATCTGATTTAATTTATCCGTATAATATTTTCAAAACTTGATTTTCCTATCCATCGTTTATCAAAATAAATCATGGTCGGTTTTGAATTCCATTGTCCTTCATCTCTACTAAGATTAGCCTATGATCATATTCTATCATATGTAAATATTTGGTTTTTGTATTAGGAATAAAAAAATGTCACCACTTTGTCTAATTTACAATTTATATTTGTGTTTTGTCTTACTCCTCTCCAAAACTACATATTGTCATCTTGTGATGATATATTTTAACTAAAAATGATTACTAAAATTTCAAAAGTTAGTAATTTGAAAGTTCTTTTTATCAATTTTTAGATTATAAAAACATAATCTATAATTCAAATTCCAAATTATATTGCGTAGAATCATATATGAAGAAATTGTCCTCTCTACACATGACCAGGTTTGAAGAAAGAATTCTTTCTATAGATTTTCCAATCTGTATGCATTCAATGTCTTACGGTTTTGGAAATTTTAGCCAGAAAACGACAAAATCTTGGACTTTAGTTATTTTAGGGTATTAAGATTTTTCGTTCTACAAGTTTTATTCTACTTTTCATGGATTGGAAAGTCTTTGTGTATTTATCCCAATTTTGTAAGCTTTTATTTTTATTTATTTATTTTTGTCCTAATAAGTCTTTGTGTATTTGTGAGTCTAATTGTATAATCCATCTGATGATTGAATGAAATATTTATTTTTTAATCCAAAAACCAAACAAAAAAATTCATGTTGCGTAAACGATTCAATTACATTGAATCAGACTCTAATAAATAAAATCAATATTTAATCTTTTTTGACTAAACAAATTTTTTTCCACTCAAAATTAGAAACGTATCTTTTAATTGTTTATTTTCTGTGTGAAATAAGGTAACTATGCTAGTAGCAGATGGTAAGTCAACTTAAAATAGAGTATTTGCATAATTTGAGATTTAATTTTCAAATTTGGTTATTAGGGTCGACCAGTTATACCTTTATATAATATGACGTTGACAAAAAAAATGGTTTATTTTTTGTGTGAAATAAGGTAACTAAGAGTACCTCCAATGGAAATTCTTTGCAAAGTTTTCTAAGAATAAAAAAATAAAAAATAATGAAAATAGAGGTGAGAGAAAAAGAAGAGCCTTTTATTTAAGAGATTTAAGATCATCCACATCAGTGAACTTCATTGGGGGTTCACTAAAAAAAAAATACAAAAAAAGTAAATAAAAAAATGTACGGAATCAATCAGGGTCCGCCATTTGGTTCCGTATTTATTCAATTTTTTTTTATTTTTTTTTTCTGCTAAGAACCCTATTCCCCTAAATCTTCAATGTGGATGCTCTAAGAGATTCATCTTAAAGTTATAATTTGTTCTTATTAGTTTGATTTTTTTTAATAATTAAAATTTAATTAAAAATAAATTATATTAAATTATTAATTTTTTGTGATTAAGAAATTCAAAAGTAGAAATTTATGGATGGAAAAGGTCTAGAAGTAATATTTAGTAATATGTGAGTAAACAAAAATATTATTACGTCAGAGGATTCGAAGAACAAAGAAAAAAGAGTAAGCTTAGTTCAGTCACATGATCACCTGAAATAGAAAACGACAAGCATGAATTAAGACACACATGCCAAGTGTCAAACTATTGACATACGTGTCTAGATTCACCTGCAACTTTTACTACTACCAATCATTTTGCTGCCAACGAATTATCTCAAATTCTAGATCATGCAAAATATTAACTCTTCACTTTTAAAAAAGAATTTTATATATTTTACAAAACCAGTTATTTGTTTAATAAACCAATTAACCAAAATTTAGAATTTGAATTATGATTTGAGTCATCTCAATTAAATATAATCATTGAGATAAAAATGTGTTGTATTGACTAGGTTTAGCATTTTAAACCAAATGTATGAGTAAGTAAGAAAGAGAGTAATTTGAGGTTCTTATTTAAGAGTTTTTTAAAAAATTAATAAGGGAGTTTTATATGTGTCATATTTTATTTGGTTTAATTTTTATTAATAATATTAAAAAATTTATTTTTTATTACAATTTTAAAATATTTATTTTGGAGTTTTCTTGGGAGATGCTCTGAGTCATTTGTTTTTTTGTCTTAATTTTTGGGTAAGAGTTTGTATTACATCGAGAATTTTTAAACACAAATTAAAAACCAATCATTTTTATGTTACATCTCGAATATATTTTTGCTGATTGCGTTTTGATGCATGTGAATAATTTTATATCATTCAGATAAATACAGTTAAATATCTGGATTTTTTCATCTAAGTTCAATTCTGCATAAAACATTGTCCTATATAATATTATTTAGGTTAATATTTTTTTTTGTGTGACTCACAAATAACCGGCCCATTAGCCAAGTTCTTGCAAATGTAAGTGGAGGGACTCGATCCCAAAATGTATAAGTTCGTATGTTTATTGTGGATTTACCACATATCACTAGGCTAAATGCCACTTGCATTTAGGTTAATATTTTAAAAGTATGAATTCACTTTTGTTGATCTAACTACTGTAAAAAAAACTTCTAAACGTACGAAGGTATGATAATTCAATAAAAGACAAATTAAATTAGATAAGCTCGTTAAAATCCATACGTTATATATCCTTTCAAGCTTTCCTCTTTAAAGAAGTAAGTTCTCACATAGATATTAACACACACACAAAAAAGTTGTCTCATGAAAACATTTTACACCATTCTGAATTATATTTCCACATCTTTCACGTGTAATTACTAAATTTAGAGCCTATAAGAACCATGCATAACTTTATATTTATTTTATTAAATTTGGAACTTAAATTCACTCTATTTGTGTGTCCAAAAGATTCCATTGAGTGTGTCGGCTTCGGTAACTTAGACGAAAGGGTTTTCACTTTTCTTATTCCCAAGAATGATTATTAATAATAATTGGATATAACAATTTGACAAAACAAATTGCACTCTCTATGTCCTCCACGTAATGCATGCATGCATTATTTTCTTTCCAATTCAACGCAAAAATTCTATAATCTTCCAACTTCTCAATACTTGTCAATAAAAGCCAAAGGTGTCCAATACTTACTTGACCCAAAAACAACAATTGATGTCCAATAACTATCTTTTGTCCAAATTCATTTTCAACTTTTGTGTTGTCACGTTTGCCATTTACACAGTATAATATGATAATCATTCGGTTAGGTTTGGTATATGGATCAGTTTTACTTGTATTTATGTTTATTTTAATATTTTACTATTTATATTCTTTTCCGTGGAAAAATAATTATTTTGGTTTGTTATTGTGAAAATAACTATTTTTTTTGTCAATTACTCTACTAATTTTTAAATCTCGTTCCTACTATTACAAATAAGGGGTTCGATCTCTGATATTTTAAAGATTTATAAAGTAACTACATCACTGAGCTACCTGTTATCGGTGGAAAATAATTACTTAATTCGAACAAATTCAACACATTTTATCGGGTATTTATATATCATATTAAATATTTACTTTTAAAATTTTTAATATTTTTGACAGTATACTAATAAAAAATATTTTTCAAATAAATACAGAATCGTTAACTCAAAATATAGTTCTTACAAATTTTAAGCGGAAAGCAAATGTGTTTCAAAACGCTTTGCATAAGAGTATTACTAGACTGACTATTTTGGTTCTTTAAACTTGGTATATATATATAATAGTTTACCGGTTAATCAAACCGGATTCGACATTATACCAATATTGTTTTTAGAGATAATCACTAAATCAATAGATAAAATCTGGTTCTGGTCCATTTAACTTTAACTATAAATAAACCCAATGGAACCAAAACACAAAACACAGCAAAAAGAAAAGAAAAAAAACTAGTAACCAAATTATTTTACCATATTATATTATGTATTTTAGAAAAATGGGATCTTCAAAGAAGAACATCGAAGAAGCTCAAGAAAGTTGTTACCAAGAGTGGATGAATTTGCAATCTCAACGCGTACCTGATCTCAAACATCTCTTAGCTCAACGACGATCTAACAAAGCTAACACCGACAATGATAACAAGCTTCGTGAGTTATTGGAAAAGATCATCGGAGATTTCAAAAAATACGCCGGAAAAAGAGCTGATCTTTCTCACCGATGTAGCTCTAACTATTATGCACCGTCTTGGAACACTCCTTTAGAGAACGCTCTACTTTGGATGGGTGGTTGCAGACCATCTTCTTTCTTTAGGCTCGTTTATGCTTTGTGTGGCTCCGAAACTGAGATACGTGTGACTCAATATCTTCGTGACATCGATGGTTTGGAGTCTTCAGGTTAGAAAAACGTTTCAAGAAATTCACTACAGTTTTCGGTTTGGTTCGGTTCGGGTCGGTTCAACAAAAAAAGTTTAGATTGGTTTTGGTTCCTCTATTGTGAGACAAATAACAATAGTTAGACATGTCTATTTGGTCGAGTATTTATATAAAAAAAAATTGGTGAAATATTGAAATTCTTATAAAACTTTGAACCATGTTCTTGAATTTATGTCTTATAATCTCGGTTTTAGTATCACTAGACTACCATCTTTCGATTTTGATCGGTTCGGTTTATATGAAAATTTTGGTTTTAATATCACTAGAGTACCAGTAGTGGTTTAAGTCGGTTCGGTTTAAGACTTTTGTGATTCAAATTGAGTTCAATTTGGTTTGGTTCAATAGGTGGCATGGGCACATCACTTAGCGATCTAACAGCAGAGCAACTAGCAAAGATCAATATATTGCATGTAAAAATCATAGAAGACGAAGAGAAGATGACCAAAAAAGTAGCTAGCCTACAAGAAGACGCGGCGGATATTCCAATCGCCACCGTGGCTTATGAGGAGGAGCACGTCGGAAAACCTAACATGGTGGTGGATCAAGCTCTCGACAAGCAAGAAGAATCTATGGCCAAGTTATTGGGGGAGGCTGATAATCTAAGAGTTGAAACTTTAGTTAAGATAGTCGAGATTCTGTCGCCGGTCGAAGCGGCCAATTTCTTGCTCGCCGGAAAAAAGCTTCATCTTTCAATGCATGAATGGGGAACTATGAGAGATCGTCGCCGTCGTGAATGTATAATTGAAGGCGGAGATAAAGCCAAAGGAGAGGAGGAGAAGAAGCAATAGCTATTTTAAATTATAGAGATGCATAATTATAGGTACGTGTCATATAATATGAAATTTCATTATATAGTTATGTGATATATTAAATATCATATATTTAGGGATATATAACCCGTTAGTCTTTTGAGTATAATGCTTTTGTTGAACTATATTCATAAATAAAGATTTTTATAATTAATATATTGTTTCGTATATATAAGATATATACGTTTCGGTTTCTTTAATGCAAGGATTAGATGATATTTCTATATCTAGTTTTTAAATATAAAAATGGGCATGGAATTGTAGTTTTTGAAGACAAATGAAAGATATTTATTGATTTTTAAAAATATGTTATTGCATTAGAAATAGAGTGATATTCGATGCATGCATGTACAATTGGTAATAAAGACAAATCGATAGAGAAGTTGACATTGGTTTGTTACGTGGCAGTAATATCTCTTGACAAGTCAGCTAGGAGATTTTTATCCAAGATTCCATTGGATTTTATATTATTATAAACACATTTATTCTTTATTATTAATTTTGTATGTTAGGGAATACTCAAAAAAAAAAGAAAAAATTAGAGTTGTAATTGGATTAATTTGTTTCAGTCATTTTTAATTATGGGGATGATGAGGGCCGGTTCAACATTTACGTGGGTTCTTGGGCAAAATTTTATTTTTTTATTTTTAATATAAATATTTTTTTATTAAAAAAATGTGGACATTATTCCATAGTCCTTTTAAATATTTGGGTCATTTTTTGTAATTTAAAAATTTTTTGGAGCCATTTCTTAAATTTTCAAAACAATTTTGGGTCTTTTCTAGAATATTTTTTTATATTTTTAACCTAAAAAAGAAAAAAAATGTTTTGGGCTTTGGTCCTGGAGCGGTCGCACTGTCGGCCTGTCCTCTTAAGCCGGCTCTGGCGGTGACAATTGATTGATTATTTTTTTAGTAGTAATGGTGAATATGAAGTTGAAGAGATTGAGCATAGATATAATGTAAACTTAGAATTTAAGTGGGAAGTAAGAAAACAATAGTTAAGTGTTTTATGCGGGAGCAAATAACTTTTACCATAGTAGTTGACAGTAAGTTCTTTTAAGAGAGTTCATTTGTATAATTAGAGATAGAGTCTCTCTGCCTATATTATGTAAGAATTTGGCTACTAAACTGGTCAGTTGTGCTCTAATATATTATTTGCATTGACAAAAAGAAAATATGTTTAATATGGGAAATATTAAAATTTTGTGTTTTATACAACAAAACTGAGTTGATGTATTTTTATGGAAATATATATTTGTTAAATTCATGAATTTATGTGGGATTTCACCTAGGTCTGGTCGTTTTATCCGGATCCGGAAACCGACTCGAAATTCTAGATCTAATTCGGGTATAAGTAAAAGTAACCATCGAATCTTGTTATAGATACTCACGGATATTGGGTCGGGTCCGGGTATTACCCGATACCCGAACGGGTACCTGATTATCTGAACGGGGTGCCCAAATATTTTGAGTATTTGGGTACCTAAAATACCCAAATACCCAAAAATATACTTGAATACATAATTTTTTGGGTATTTTTAAGTATATAATATACTCGATTTTTTTTTACAATATTATATCCGTATCCGAACCGGAACCGAACTGAAATGGTTTTGGTTCTTAAATGGATATAGAAAATGTATACCCGAACCGGACCCGAACTCAATAGTGTTCGGTTCCAAAATGGGTACCAAAATCTTATACCCAAAATACCCGGACCCGATCAGATAGTACTTAGAACCGACCCGAATATCCAAATGCCCAGACCTAACTTTACCTATAAGAATCCCCACTAAATTACCTATATTTTGGTGTTACTTTAAACCTATTTAAACCTAAATATAAGAAATTTTTATTAATCAACAATTGAATCAATATGATCTAATTTATAAATCTATAACCCAATCTCAACTGCTAAAATTTCATTCAATATCATATGAAAATTATACGTTTTTTTGATATTGAAAATTCGGACAAAAAATCTGATCTATAGACCAGTCCTGGTCGTTAAAATTTTATTTGATATCATATATAAAAATTATATGATTTTTTGGAATCGAACTATAATAAACAAGACTATAAGAAATGAGATATAACTAATTTGATCAAATAAACTTCTGTCTAGTGTTTTATGTGGTTGTAGTATTTCTCTGCTACTTAATTTTCAATATTCTATGGACAGCCATTCAAGACCCTTTTTGTTCATTGCAAAAATATATAAAAAGACAAATAAAATATCTGAATATAAATATGATCAAATAAAACAAAAATCTGGAATATTCAATAACTATCATCCACTATAATTAGAAGCAATACCATGACCACACAATTCTAGATTTTTTCTCTTGTGATTGGTTTTTTTTAAGAATTACTAAATTTATATATGCAAGAATGAGACCAAAGAGAACAAAAATAGCTAGAATTTTGAGCTATCTCTCTCTTCTACACCATGGAAGAAACATTCTAAGAAAAAATTATTCTCTGTTTTTTTTCCATTTAAGTTGCTTCTTCTTCAAGAAAGCGTCGAAGAAATGGATGAAAACGGCATCGTTTTGATGCGAAAGTACGAATTAGGTCGTCTTCTAGGTCAAGGAACATTCGCGAAAGTGTACCACGCACGTAACCTAAAAACAGGAGAAAGTGTAGCAATTAAGGTAATCGATAAACAGAAGGTCTTGAAAGTCGGATTAATCGATCAAATCAAAAGAGAAATCTCAGTGATGCGTTTAGTTCGTCATCCAAATGTTGTCTGTCTTCATGAAGTAATGGCGAGCAAAACAAAGATCTATTTCGCTATGGAGTATGTTAAAGGTGGTGAGCTTTTTGATAAAGTCTCTAAAGGAAGGCTTAAAGAAGATATTGCTCGAAAGTATTTCCAGCAATTGATTGGAGCAATCGATTATTGCCATAGTCGCGGAGTGTATCACCGCGACCTCAAACCGGAGAATCTTCTTTTGGATGAGAATGGTGATTTGAAGATATCTGATTTTGGACTTAGCGCGATTCGAGAGTCGAAGAAACAAGATGGCTTGCTTCACACGACATGTGGAACACCTGCTTATGTAGCACCAGAAGTGATATGCAAGAAAGGTTACGATGGAGCTAAAGCTGATGTTTGGTCTTGTGGGGTTATATTGTATGTGTTATTAGCTGGATTTCTTCCGTTTCATGAGCAGAATCTAGTAGAAATGTATCGAAAAATCAAGAAAGGCGAATTCAAATGTCCGAATTGGTTTCCTCCAGAGGTTAAGAAGCTATTGTCTCGGATACTCGATCCTAACCCTAATTCAAGAATCAAGATTGAGAAAATCATGGAGAATTCTTGGTTTCAAAAGGGTTTCAAGAAGATCGAAACACCTAAATCACCCGATAGTCATCATATCGATTCGCCAGTCAGCGATGTCCACGCAGCATTCTCTGTACAACCAATGTGCTACAATGCATTTGACCTAATCTCTTCATTGTCTCAAGGATTTGATCTCTCAGGTTTGTTTGATAAAGAAGAACAATCAGAATCTAAGTTCACAACAAAGAAAGAAGCGAAAGAGATAGTATCGAAATTCGAAGAGATAGCAACGAGTAATGAGAGATTCAATATCATAAAGAGCAATGTAGGAGTGAAGATGGAAGATAAAAGAGAAGGAAGAAAAGGACAACTTGCCATTGATGTTGAGATCTTTGAAGTGACAAAGAGTTTTCATATGGTTGAGTTTAAGAAAACTAAAGGTGATACAATGGAGTATAAGCAATTTTGTGATCGTGAGTTAAAGCCTTCTTTGAAAGATATTGTTTGGAAATGGCAAGGAAGCAACAACAACAATAGCAACAATGAGAAAGATTGTTTGAAGTGATTAAAGTTTGTTTTCCTTTCATTTGATTGTTATGCTTTTAATCTTTCTGTGTAAAATGTGAGATTTATGGTATTGCCTACAATCCCCATCCCAAATCTTTGTTAGACATTGATTTGGATAATAATTACACAATTATAAAGTCTATATATCACGTTGAGCTCTTCTCAGTCTTTTGGTTTATATGACTCAACTAATATTTATAACTCTTGCATCTCGAGTTCGAATTCTCCTCGCTACAAGTGAAGATTTAAATTGATTTTAAGGAGAAGACATTGGGGTAGGTCTTATCGATCTAATTATCGATCTAATTATTGACAGAAAAAAATATAGATTCTTGTCGAATTTGGATATGAGTTTCATTTACCTTTGGACATAATATAATGATTTTTTCTGTTTTTGATTTGCAAAGAACATATAAACTATACCTCTACATTGAAACATAGCAAGAGATTATGAACAATCTAAAGATCAAAACAGAGTATTTCAAAAGATAATAAAACTGTTAAGGAACAAACTTATTTATTCAATCTGTGTTTTCGTTTTCTACACATCAAAGATTCATATCTCTCACACTCTCTTCTAAATTTAATGTATTTATCAAAAGAACATTACAATTAGTAAAACTCAAATATGATTCAACAAAACTAAGCCAAAAAACAGAAACAAAATTGCAGGTTTCATCTTCCTAATCAGTATCAGAAACCAAAAAAGTTGGGAAAGAACGAGATGCAGACATAGGTTCACCATTATCAGGAGACAAATTCTGCAATTTTGGTTTCAATTCATTATTACAAAACGCATCATACTCCATTTTATCACCTCCTTTCTTCTTAACTTCAATAACAACCAAAGCTGGAGTCAATTCAAATATCTCTGCAGCAATTCTCAATGGACTTTTCTTACTTCCTTCTCTTGAGCCCTCTAGACTCACTTTACAATCCTTCTTTCTAATTGTAAAGCTAACAATCTTAGCAATTTCTTCTAGCTTTGACATGATCTTAGCAACAGGAGCTCCAGATACAAATCTAGACCCTTCACCATCATCTTCAAACAAACCAGACAAATCAAAACCTGGTGAAAATGAAATGATATCAAAAGCATTCAAACTTGCAGGTCTAGGCAATGAAACTGTTCTTCTCCTTGCATCAAAAGACTCAAATTCCTCTTGTTCAGAAACCGTAGAAGATCTTTCGGATATCGAATCAATCGATTCAATCTCATCATCATCAACAACATTACAAAGCTTATGATCATCTTCAACATAAAACTTGATATGTTTAAAACCTTTCTTAAACCAATTAGTCTCCATAATCTCTGGCATTGTAAACCGTCTTTCAGGTTTAGTCTCCAACATTCGAATCAATAACCGGTTAATCTCAACCGGAAACCATCTAGGACACCTGAAATCTCCTCTGTAAATCTTCTTATACATAGCCATAACATTCCGATCATGAAAAGGAAGAAAACCAGCCATTAACACAAACAAAATCACTCCACAAGACCAAATATCAACTTTAGCTCCATCATAACCTTTCCTAGCTAAAACTTCAGGTGCCACATAAGCAGGAGTTCCACAAAAAGTGTGAAACAAACCATCTTGGCGAATCTGATCAGAAACAGCACTAAGACCAAAATCAGAAACTTTAAGGTTCCCATTTTCATCTAAAAGAAGATTCTCAGGTTTCAAATCTCGATGATAAACACCACGAAAATGACAAAACGATACAGCAGAAATCAATTGTTGGAAATATTTACGAGCTACTTCTTCTTTTAATCTTCCTTTAGCAACTTTATTGAACAATTCACCTCCTTTAACATATTCCATTACGAAATAGATCTTCGATTTCGTAGCCATAACTTCAAATAGCTGAACAATGTTTGGATGACGAACACGACGCAAAATCGAGATCTCGCGTTTGATATGTGCGATTAAACCACCTTTCAAAACCTTCTCTTTATCGATCACTTTGATCGCTACGCTTTCTCCTGTTTGAGCATTTCGTGCGAGATAAACTTTAGCGAAGGTTCCATGGCCGAGAAGTCTACCCATTTCGTATTTCCCAAGGATTAAAGAGTGTGGATTGCTTCTTTCTTCTCTTCTCTTCATCGTTTTCACTCTTCTCAGTAATTCCGCCATTGAAATCGAAAGACCCTCGTGAAATTATGAAGAAATTTCCGATTTTGAGATCACGATCGTCTCGAAATTTCGGAAAGTTGTCACCTTTTTTGGATTGACTATCAAGAGGTTGTAGAAAAAGATCTCTTCTTTCGGTTCTCTGTTTCTGTTCTGTTTTTAGATTTTTTTCCTCCAAAAATAGGATTTTTTTATTTTGTTTGTGTAAATTTGGAATCTTGTTTCTATACCAATAGATCTCACTTTAAGGTCATAAAATCGATAGATATAGTAACATATATATAGCCAACTCGATTATTAATTTTGTTTTTGAATATCTTTTTGGTCAACATAGATTATATTCTTAACATTAAATTGCCTAATAATACGTCAGCAAATATAATAACTTGGTTGGCAATTGTTTTAGTTATTTTAAAAAACAAAAAAATTAAAAATAAAATAAATTAAACCAATTATATTCATTTTTTATTCTACAATATAATGGTTTAATATTATTATTTTTAAACATCTTTGTTTGCGAATGACATATAGCCTAGTGGCAGACGGTAAGTTCACTTAATGCAGCGCATTTGCATAACTCGGGATCGAGTCCTCTTGTCTACATTATGTAGAAATTTGGTTATTGGACCGGCCAGTTGTGACCCAATATAATTTGTCGTTGACAAAGAAAAACATGTTTGTTTTTAAAATCGATGAAATCAATTATTAATTGGGCTAATACCTGAAAACTCGGATGATTGGAGTTAAAAAAATTAATTGGTGGTTTATATATTTTAGTCAATGATTTTGGTATTAGATGATCTATAACAATTTAAATGATCTAGTTAATGATTCTAGTATTAGCGTTTGACCTCTTTCCACCAAAAAAAAAAGAGTTTTAGATATACAATTTTTAGGTATAGACCAAACTTGTTATATGTACAATATAATCTTTTAAAATTAATACGGCACCAAGGTTCAATTTCTCTCTGATATAAGAGAAAGTAAAAAATTAATTTTAAGATATAAGTTTTGGCTATAAATTAGACCTTGTCGATCTAATTATAAAAGCAAGGTTGGAAAAAAACAATTCTCTAATAAGTACGGTAAAATAATATAATATGTAATCTTAAATTGAATTTTTTATTCAACTAATATATCGATAAATTAATAATTTTTATAAATTAATTAAAAAGTTATAGTTTTAGTGATAGTTTCAATATTATTAATTTATATAGGTTTTACCATAGTTGATAAAAAAAGTCAATGATTTGATGGAAGTAAGGAGAAACAGAAAATATTTTATCATTTTGGATTTAGATTTCTGTTATTAAATTTATTGTGAGTATAAATTATAATTGCTTAAAAGTTAATTTTTAGTATGTTGTACGTTAAACTATTATTCTACTGTATACATCTTATTAAATAAAATATTGTCAATTTAGAATTATGGTTGAGACGTCTATTTTAAAATATGTATTAAAATAATGATATAATATGTTTTGAGAGATTACTATTTTTGTTCTAACATCGAAAATTTGCAAGTGGCATTTAGTCTAATGGTAGGTGGTAAGTCCATAAGAAGTATGCGCACTTGTACATCCTGGGATCGAGTCCCTCAGCTTGCATTTGCAAAAACTTGGTTAATGGATCAGCCATTTGTGACCCAATGTTGAAAAAAAAAAAAACATCCAAAATTTAAGATATAAATTGCATTTGGAAAGTTTTATTTTGCTCAGAAAAAGAAAAACCTCTCAATACATTTTGTCGAAAGATACTTTGAGTGATATAAAATAATATATAACATGTAATATATGACTCATATAGTTGAAAATCTGTAAAACTCATTGCAAGTGATATCACTTGAGTATGTCTAAAATGAATGATATAATAAAGGAGTAAAAAACGAAAATGATCATCACAACTTGGTTACAATAAGTCACAATCTTGGAATTTTATAATATTCAATTACAAATATTTGAAAATTATGCATCGTTTATGTCATTGTCATTGGAATAGTTTTAGAGTTTCTTCTATCTTCTAAGTGTTTGCGTACAAAAATTTCTTGTTACTATAGCAAAACGAATCCTATCACACGCTTAAGGAAATATTTTAATTATACACAAATCCATTTACGGTTATATAACTCTGTAGAACCTCACATCGTAACGAAAATTATATTATGAGTCATGAGTTCTGTGATCTCTAGATATAATAGAAGTAGAGATAATTATAGATTAAGCAAAAATCTTGACAATGATAGTTAACCATGAACTGAGAAAAAAACTATGTAAAAACTAAGGTTTTCTCCGACCGAAGATTCTTAATAAGTTTTAATATTAAAAAATTATTAAAATAATTAAAAAATAGGTAACAGTAAAGGAATTGTCTCTTGTTTAAGAGTCTTAAGAAATTTATGAAAAGATTCAACCTCCCGATTTGATTTATCTTTCTTTAAAAAAAAAAATTTAAATAAAAAAGTAAATTATACATAAGTACTAATATTTTATTATGGATAATTCTAAATTAGCATTTTCATCTTTGGAGATAGGTCTGGATATTTGGATATTCGGGTCGGTTCTGAGTACTACCCGACCGGGTCCGGATATTTCGGATATAAGATTTTGGTACCCGTTAACATTATTCGGTTCGGGTCCGGCTCGGTTGGGGTATATATTTTTTATATCCATTTAAGAACCGAAACCATTTCGGTTCGGTTCCGGTTATGGTTTGGGTACGAATATAGTATTGTAAAAAAGAATCGAGTATATTATATACCTAAAAGTAGCCAAAAAATTATGTACTCAGGTATAATTTCGAGTATACGGATATATTTTTGGGTATTCGGGTATTTTAGGTACCCAAATACCCGAAATATTCGAGTACCCGTTCAGATAATCGGGTACCCGTTCAGGTATCGGGTAATACTCGGACCCGACTCGATATTCGTGGGTCTCTATAACAAAACCCGATGGTTACTTTTGCTTATACCCGAATTGGACCTGGACCCAAAATTTCAGGTGGGTTTCGGGTTGACTTTTCAGGTTCAGGTAAAATGCCCAAGCCTACTTAGAGATGCTCTAAGGAAACACTTCTTAAGAAAAAAAAAAATTTGGTTGAAAGAAGATTTTTTTAATATGTCTAGTTTTTTTCTGTTAACGGTAAATTATATTGGGGCACAACTGACTGGTCTAATAGTCAAATTCCTACATAATGTAGGTAGGTATTCTATACGTAGTTGTACAAATGAAATGTTTTATGTAGACTTACCATCTGCCGTTATATTAAGAATCATTTCCTAACATATCTAGTTTGTGATTGTGAGATATATATTCTAAAAAAGTTGTTTGTTTATTGGAAGTTAAAAATGTAAGTCAAAGGAAATAAAAATAAATAAATACGAGTCAGAGGTGAGTCATTATTAAAGAAAGTCGGTGGGGTCTAAAGTCAACGTAACGTGATAGTCGGTCAAGATTTAAATAATGTAGTAATAATAAGCAAAGTGACAATAATGTAAAAAGGTTCCACTTGTCGTGAAATTCAACTTATTGCAGAATTTGATTGATGACCAAACCCATCTAACCAAATCTTGTTTATAACTTTAAGAATGTTACT